>RYFJ01003621.1:0-10000 GCA_003991445.1 Oryza meyeriana var. granulata
TTGACCAACATAGGGTGATGCTTTCTTTGAGCTTTTCGAATCGACAAGTACCCGTGGAGGACCAGAACACTCGAAATCTTTGCGGGTCTGTACAGTTATAATAGTTATTGTTTGAACTAGCTTGAACAGAATAACTCTTTGTTATTTAGTCGTGCTTCCGTTAACTTAAAAAGGCGTTTCGTTACGCAAACGCAGTACGTACTCTCCTACCTGAAGCAATGTTTTGGTATACTGGTCTTTGTCATCTTTATTATGCTCATAAATATGAGTTTAGATTATAAAAAAGAACGAAGATCAAGATATGCGTTTCAGGTAAAATATATCCTTTTGTAATTTTTTTATTTGGAATTTGACATTTTCGCGGTTACTTTTTTTACTTTTTATTGAAAGTCAAGTTTGCTTTTTTTGAAAGGATACCCTGTCTTTGTTATGCTGTCGGATGTTGGATAAATGAGCTTCTAATTCGTTCCACGCCTAGAAATAGTCGACATTTTGTACAAATGTTTAGAATCGGAGCTCTTTATTTTATATTTCATATTTCTTCTAAACTATGAATTTACTCTTGTTGGGAAAAATAAGCTCTCTTTTGCATGACTTTAGTAACTTTTGAATTTTTTACCGGCTTAGAAAAGAAAAGAAGAACTATACCTTGTGAATGCTTTGTAGCTCTTCAATCTTCGGTATCCGTCTTCAGTCTTCGGTATCGCTCTTCGTCTTTGGAGTCTATTATAATTATACGGCGCTTGCTTGAATCATAATTGATTATCTCCAGAATTTTGGCCTCCTAGTCCCATCAGTATTCGTTAGAACGTAGACCGATTTTCTGAAATATGAAGGATGATTGGTGTATTCCGTCGAGCCGAACATGCGAACCATTCCGTGGGTAGGGGCTTCGTAACTAAACCCTCGAGGAAGTAATTTTTTGCTTTCTCTCGGTGTTTTTTTCTCCCGCATTTTTTCTTTTTTCTGTCATATTGTTTTCTCCTATTTTTCTTTTTTTTTTTCAAATAAGAAAAGTGTATTTTGTTTGAAAAATAGGAAGTTAAGTGGTGCGATTACCATATTAAATTAGATCTCTCCTCATTCTGTTTTAGTCGAGCTTCTGATCTGTCATTATACTCGAGAAGTAGAAAGAATAGGCAATCCTTCGGCCCAATAACTAGGAACTTTCCTTTGAGTCTGGCATAATATCGGAAGTCCGGTCGGCTGCTGATACGCTAAAAGAAGGTTCTAAGTTTCTTATATATTGCCCTTTCCTAGTCTTTCTCTTGTGATGTCCGCAAGTTTGAAACCTAGAAATATCTGTTACTTCGCTGATTTTCCGAAGCACTTTCATAAAGCCCTTCTAGTGAGTATTTTATGAATCGTTTTTCGGTAATATTTGTACTATACTTACGCGATATAGTTCCTTTTTATTCATTCGCGTTTCTATAGATATAGTGAATCAGCAATGCGTCCTTTGCCTAAGACTTAATTCCTAGGTTCCTCCAATTTTTCTATAAGGTCAACATGTTTTTTTTTCTTTTTCATTTGGATTCTAAGCATATCGTGAAACACATCTAGCTAATTTTTTATTTGATCTATAGTCCTGTCTACTAGTTTTATAACTTCAGCGAGTTAATGAACTATTTTTCGTAAAATTCAATTCTCTCATTCTCGGCGATGCTGCCAAAAACGTGAGTGTCCTTTTGGATTTCTCTTTTGATCGATGATTACCGCTACTTTGTCGTTCATATGCGTATTATTTATAGCACGTCTTCGCATGTTGACTCTTTACCGTGGGTTCCCTCAATACAGCTCGAGATTATGTCGGATTTTCTAGAGGCTTTGGGGCACTGCGTCTTTTGATTTACAGCAACATAACATCACCAATACGAGATATTTCGCTGATTACTGAGCAGCTTATGACTCGGATTACACAGGCTTTTCGAGCTCACTGTTATCTGATAATTTAAAGGGGTCTGAGGTTAAATCATGATTCTTTTTGATTTCAATTTGTTATTTCATAATTGCCAAAAGGATTGAAAGAAATATTGTTCTTTCTCAGAAAGAAGAACCTGGTTTTTGTGTTTTTCAGTACTACCTTTACTTTTTCCTTTTTGGGGGGCGGGGGGGTTTTTTTAATTTCTAATCGAAGAAATTGCTTCGATGGGCTTTGTATTGGCAGCTATGGAATAGTGCTCCTAGTACAGTTTTGGATATTCGCATTCATAAAATTTCGAGTCCTGGGTTTAACAACGGCTGTTCCCCATATTCGGGGATCCTTTCCCGCCCATACGTGTTCGCGTGGGTCTTATTGTAAGGTTTGTTGCGGATATACCGTATAACAGATTTTTCCACCAGACGTGCATATCATGTCCTTGCTCTTCGTCCTGCTTCTATTTAGCCTCGCCGTAATAAAAGGGGTGCAAGGTGCTTGTGAGAGCATACTACCAAAATAAATATGATTGCCCGTGTTCGGTAGGATTTCTTTCATCTCTTTCATCTATGTTGCTTTACGACAATCTGGGTTCTTTTGGGGTTATAGTCGATGGGTTCTCTCTTAGTTCCATCTTACGAACTGGAGCTGAGAGTTTCTTCTCGATGCCAGCTCCTTCGCGAATTCAAAGTGATGAACGTGTGCAAATTTCTCGTATTCTCACATATTCTCAAATATTCCGGATAGATACACATTAATGAAATGAAAAAGTTAGGATTTTAATATTGTGATTTTATTAAATATCTAAAAATATATACGTCAGAGAAGATTAGAATATATTAGGTGTGTAATGTTTATTTGTCTATAGGGTCATATTTATGTATTCATTATTAGATAATGTATCTTTTTTAAAAAAAAAGTCTCCTTTATTATTTCCGCCTCTTATTGAATGTGGTAAAGTATTTCTAATTTCAATAAATTTCGTAGCGCGAATATTTACTCTTTCCTGTCTTAACTTTTGTTTAATTCATAACTTATCAATCAATAAGGCATTTTTCATTTTGGTTTGTTCGACTCCCCACCAATGAAGTATTGGGATTCTTTTCAAGAAAATCCTATCCAGTCATCAGGTTCTGTCGTTCACGTGCTTCTCTTTATGCGTTAGGTTTGAATCTCTGCAATGGAGCTTCAAGAAAATTTTCTTTCCGAGTCAATTTCTCAGTTATAACCCGGGAGCTCTTTGTTTATGCTTGAATTTTGTATGTTTTGTTTCAATCAATACGATTTCGATTTTCTGTTATTATTATTATATTGATGTTTATCACATTGCTTTTTATGATGTAATTCATAGACCCATGTAATATTGGAATCCTAATATCTCTTTCTTATTTCTCTTCCCTTCTTTCTATCATCCCTTTTTATCCATCCATCCTTTTGTTTTGCTTCACACTTAGAATCCTATTTCTTTTTTAAAGAAAAAATTGGCAGTTGCTACACGTAATGATAGATTTTACTCATTTATGATAGATGTATTTATTCATATAGTGGACTATTTCTTAGTTTAGATCTCGAACAATAGAAGCATAGGTTGGTTATTAGTTCATTTTCTATAATTACATGTAGGGTTCATTCCATTTTTTTAATCTCCTTTTTGAACCTAAAGAAAAACTAACACGAGTCAACTAAGCATAGATGTTTATTAAACATTTCTCCAATTTTCATTAAATCTTATAGAAAGAGGTAGAATTTCTTCTTTTATTTTTTCAGGGATTTTAAGGAAAATAAGGCTCTTGTCTTTTTTTTATTCTATTACGAAAGAATGGGAAGACAGGGTTGGTTTTGTCTTGCGTCTAGGAAGTATCCAATTTTGACTCCTATATAGCTCATAGATAGTTCGAATTGGATGCACAATAACAATTTTAGGCGCAAATTGTTTGGAGGGGAAGTTACCTTTTTGATGCATTCAGAGCACGCGAATTTGTTTTCCCGCGCGAGACGGCACTGCAATTTTTACTTTTACTCCCTTTATATCTGTTTTTTTAGTTAATTCAATGGCTTTTTTCATTGCCTTTCGGAATGAAAAACTCTATTTTTTACTTGGAAAGCTTATATTCTGGCAAGAATGTTAGGTCACCTTGTTTATAGGTTCTTTCACTTTTTCGATCCCAATATTAAGTCTCTGGTTACAGAATTAACTTCTTTTTTGTAGATCTTTCTCATAATTTTCGATTGCTCCTTTTTTTTTCTTTAATAAATTGGGGAATCCATATGGATTATGAGTGATTGTATTCGATTTCTTTTTGAATGTTTCTATATGTGTAATTTACTTCGGAATTGAGCCTGAGTCCATTTTTATTATGTATTATTGGTTCGAAACTTGAGTCTGATTCTATTTTTTATTCGAGACTTTTTTTGCTATTCTTTGTATATAGTTTCTTGATACATTCCGTATTTTTTTATTTTCTTTTGTAGATCCTTTTGATAATTTTTGGTTGTGGCGACCAAAAGTGAATGGTGATTTCTTGGTTTGTACGGAAGTCTGAAACCGAAGTGGATTTTATTTTTTGTCCATAATTTTTCTATCTATTTTTTTTACTGGGAATCAAATCTTAGATGGATCTAAAACGATTATTAGATTTCTTTGACTATTGATTTAGTACTTGTTATATGACAATGGTTTTTTTTATGGGAGAACTACGTCTCGGCCGAGGTCTGAATTTATTCATAATAGTACTCCTACTGACTTCGGTCTTTAGTGATGAATCCTAAATTTGCTTTGTCGAAATCCCTAATGAGCAGCATTTGCTGCTCACGAATAACCAACTTTTAATATGGGATAAGATGATATCGATAAGGCTGATGGGTTAATATGATAACAGTTGTCTTCGTAGTTACGCCATACGAATCTCATCAAGAACTCTTGTACTTTGAAAACGTGAACATATGGATACGTTTTTTTGTGCCTTGAAAACCCCGTTCGACTTAAGTAACGATCGGTTGGGTATTTTCTTGCGAGTTTCTTAGCCTTCTTCTTCTTCTTTATCCTTGGGGGTATAACTTTACCAGTTTGAAACTTTATATGAAATAAGGTTATTCCCGCTTACCTATTTCTTTTTTTTATTTTGAATTTTATTCTGAATTCGAGTTAACGACGAGATTTTGTATCTTTCTTGCACTTTCATAACTCGTGAATGCCGAGTAGGCACGAATTCCCAATTTGCCGACCTGACCATAGGATTTGTTATGTATATAGGTATATGTTCTTTCGCATTTATGAATCGTGATTGTTATGGCCAATCGTTCTTGCGGGTAGAATGCTAGATGCCCGGGACCAGTTTCTATTGTTTTTTCTCCTCCTTCATATTGACCTTTTTCTATTTTTGCCAAATGATGAGCTAACAAAGGATCGTTTTTTTTTCGTGTCACCAGTTGATTACTCTTTTTTTTCCATTTTAAAGAGTGGCATTCTATGTCCATATTCTCAATCGAGTATGGAGGTCAGAATAATATAGGAATAATGTGATTGATGGAAAAGAGAAATCTTTAGCTGGATAAGGGGCGGATGTAGTCCAAGTGGATCAAGGCAAGTGGATTGTGAATCCACCATGCGCGGGTTTCAATTCCCGTCGTTCGCGACATGTCGCATTTTGCTATGAATTCCAAAATGCATTTTCCATATTCCTAGTTACGTATTTACTTCCCGGCGACAAGAATAAAACTATCACTATATTTTTTTCCTTTTCCTAGTTCTTCTTCAAGTGTGCGATAACCAAGGGTGTTGTGGGTTTTTTTTTCTACCAATGGGGTTTTCCCTTCACCGCCCCATGGGGTTGGTCCACAGGGTCATAACTACCCTCTTATTACGGGTGCGTTTACCTAGCCAACACTTAGATCTGGCTCTACCAATACTTTTTTGGTTCACCCCAACATTAACCACACTTTCCGCTGTTGCTAAGCAGTTTGGGATACAAACGGACTCCCAGATGGTAATATTAAATTGTGGCGATTTTACTTCTTTTGCACATCAGTTTCGCTACAGCACGCTGCTCTAGCTAAGTTGCCATCCTTCCACGTGTGATTTTATGTTATGTATGGTCCGTGCCTAAGGGCATAGTTCGTTGAACAGTAGATTTCTTCTTTTCTCTCAAAAAACCCTTCGCCAAACTGTACAAGCTTCTTCCAAGCATACGACTTTCTAGATTAGTATTACATGTTCCTAGACAGATGGATCTTTTATGAATCGTAATGATGAAGTACTTACATGAGTGGATATTAAGGAAAGGAATCCAAACTGCGAATCGCTCATGTTATGATCTTCTATACATCTAGGTCTACGCGTTCCGTCATCTGGCTTATGTTCTTTCATGTAGCATTCAAAATCGAATGATCTATCGAAATTATGTCGATTCTTTCACATATTATGGGTAACGTGGGAGACTCGGTCCCTATTTTCCCCGGGGGTCTTAATTACACTCGGTTAGCTTTCAATTCGCCTCTGCCATCAATTAAATGTGAATAACGTCTCCTCTCTTTGAAACAAGGGGCGCTTCCGTTCTGTGCTGTGCTTTCAAACATTTTGTCTTCTCCATATTACATAGTCTCTAGAGTCAAAATTTTCTTGAGGAATACTGAACTCAATATCACTTGCTGCCTGTTCTTTACTCAACAGTTTTTTTGTTGAGGTCTATCCGTAGAGGTAGTCAAATCTGGATCAGTGATCGATTTCTAGGTTCGTCGTAAACCTAATTGTTATCTTCAATTATGTAAATCAATAGTTTCAACCGCACTCAAGGTAGGGATTTCCATTGATATAGGAACTTTTGTACAGAAATAATAGTATCTCAATTATAGCCCCTCTGGGATGTAAAATTATATCCGCTTCTCACATCCCCATAGTGTATGAGACAAATGTACACATTTCGTTAGGGTCGTATTCGATGGTTACGATTCTACAAACAGATATGTCTTTTTGATTCCGTCGAAATCGATTTTACGGTATAGGCGACTTATTGACCTCTCTATGCCTTGCGGTAATGATTCCTCTGAATTACGACTTTACACAAGGTGCGTCCGGTCAATATGGATCAAATTATTTCATGGATTTGGATTTCACTTGCCAATCTATGGTTCCTTGCGTGTGCTCGGGATAGGTGTTTTGTATAATGTTCGCCGTATTAGTTAGTAGTATTCTCCTTTAGGTTTTTTTGTCTCTATCTAGAAGTGGAATAGAATAACCCGGTTGAAGGTAATGATCATACGTCTGTAATGCATTGTATATCAGAATAAGGCCATTCGTTCTACCTTTCCGGGTAGTCGATGGCTATTCACAGCTACTACCTTAACTACAAGAAGAGTTCGACCCAATGCTTTATTTCTGTCTTAGTGAATCCCGGATTCGACATTAAAGTATATTGATCTTTTCCATAAACGAAGACTTTTTTCTGTAAATACTGCGTATTTGATTCCATCCATAATCGACTTTTCCCTCCTATGCTCTGAGTTCCAGTATCGATAAGAATTCGAGTTCTTATTGTTCTTATGTTATGGTATAATTACATATCCAATTCGTTATGTATGGATGATGGATGAGATTCCATAGATAGAGAGCCAGTTTCCAATAGACTTATGGAACGTTCCGGTTGTGCCATCAGCAGGAAATTGAACCGCAAATTTACCAAATTATCAGTTGGGCGCTTTAACATTCAGTCCATGGATGTGACTTAACAGGGAATCATCGTAACACGTAATAACAATGTTTCATATAGATATAGACATATCATAGAAAACTGAAATCAAAATATTCGGAATGCAAATATTCGGAGATGAACTATGAAAACACTCTCTGGATCCTGAATTGAAAGAGAGATTTGAGAGGGATCAAGAATCCTAATTCTCGCTATTTGGAATGGATCCAATTCCTATTGAGTCTGACTCATAGTGATCATTTCTCTTAGCAAAGAATGACCATGGTTATCAAAGGATTGAACAACCGGGATCCATTTACTTATGATACCTAGTTGACATTGATAACAAGGGATTCTAATGAATTATGAGTTTAATAGATCCTTTAGCAGAAAGACGTATTATTCTTGCTCATCACTTATTCCAAACTTCGTATGGGGCTAATCGTTTTCCATTTACATCTCAGGGCAATCTTTCATTCCGCTTAGCCTATCGGGTATTTGTGATAGGTTCTATAGAACAGGACGATCTATTGCTCAAATACCTAACGAAAAAATTTCTATTTCCTTTCATTAAGGTACGAGGGCTTCTTTATTCCACAAGAAAAACAGAACGAAAGCACTTTTCATTCTTTCATATACTAGGGGTTTTTACTTGAAAAGACAATGGTTCTATACTAAAAGGATTCGGGTCCATAACTATAATGAGTTCGCAGTGCACTAGATCTTGTAGCACTTAGCAAACGAGGCCCTAGAATAGACATATAGAATTTTTGGTCGGGAAATTCGAATGAATCATTGAGTGAAAAAGGAGCAAAGATGACAAAGACGAGACTCTACTAGTCCTTCAACTCTTGTGGTTTCCTTCGGTTTCTGTTTTCTTATTCGAGATCTTGCTTTTCATGGTTTCATCTCTTCAACGCTCGCGATTTCGCGAGAGAACCAAATCCAAGTGGTGAAGATCATGATTTGGGCTGGCATAGTAGTGATTACTTTGCATTGCGGTTCGAATTATCGATCTTATCTTTTTTTTGCTCAAAGAACGAATAAAACCCCTTGTCGAAGCCTTTATGATAAGCTTCCTGGGATCTGGGAAGTTTCTCTTTCACGGTATTGGGATCGTTTGATCGATTTCCTTGATCGTTACTTATGGCGGTGGCGCTCAAAGGATACAAATAGGGATTCGCAAACAAAAAAGGGAATTCGTAGTCAGTTTTTCCTGTCGGTAAAAAAAAGGCTTTACACGAGAGCAATAGAGGTGGGATACATCTATCTCTTCTGAGCAACCTCCTTTTGGATTCTTAAGACCACCCTTGCGTAGGATAACCGTCTGCTTTGGGTTCTTTATTATATTATCTCCTTCGAGGGATTTTTTTAGGATCGTTTAGGGCTATATTTAGTCTATTTTGGCTTTTACTGTCTCTTTTTCTCAGGGGGGTGGTTAAGGACCCTCAGAAGATAGAGGAGAGCGCCAGGCGAGATTTCTGGAATACTTCTACGGGGAATGCTCATTGAATGCGCATTCTCCATATTATGCCTTGAATAGACTCGAACCTCCATGCTCTTTAGCACGCCTTATTGCCCTTGACTCTAGATTTTGAGTCTCGCGTGTCTAGCCATTTCACCATCAAGGCATCTTAAACAGTGAATATATTCCATGAACCCCATATGATAGTCTATCTAATGTGACTATCTTGAAAGTGAATGTATTCCATGAATTGATTCTATAATCCTAAACGTGGAATATAATGAGAATTATCATTGAAAGGTGGAGTCTCGGAGTATTTTCGTCGATCGTCATATATACATTGGCCTGAGTCAGACATCAAATAGCTTCGATTTGCATTAATCTAGGACACCTTATATGTATCAAAATAAAAGATGTACAATCCAATTTCTCTATTAATAATACTTAATAGAAGCCCAAAAAAGAGGGTGCATATGGTGACCCAAATAAGGATAGGATAGATATGTCAAAGCAGGCTGATTACACCTATTCCTAATCCTAAATAGAATGTAAACGAGGTGGGGATTTCTAAATGTAAACAGAGTATCCCATATTTCTCGATAGGCCTCGAATGACCCCTCTCATAAATAAGAATGTGCACGGTCTGGTCCGGTATGGGGCTGAATGAACTTATAATCTGATGATCGAGTCGATTCATGATTATAAGTTCATAACCCTAGCGCCCATTCCCATTTTGGGCGGAACAGATCTAAATTCTTTTATTCCAGTCAAGTAAGAGGGATCTTGACTAAGAAATAGACCTAAAAGCATAAAAAGAGGGTATCCTGAGCAATTGCAAGAATGGGGTTCATTGATATATCTGGTATAGTAGATGCTATCAAACATACAGTCATACTCAATTCGATGGAATTGTTTGATCTTAATGGGGATCTT
>RYFJ01003621.1:15000-78798 GCA_003991445.1 Oryza meyeriana var. granulata
GGTTCTTGTACCACAGGAGCAGGAGCTGCAGGATTAATGACATGAAGCTGCAATTATAAACAAGAAGGAATCATTGCACCATGTCCCAAAAGCACCAACAGCCCATCTGTCGGCATAGGCCACATATAGCGTCATTTTATCTGCGGTAAAGGTTTTTCAGGACAGAAAACAGCTGACGGGAAAAAACCTGCCAGTAAAGGGCTTTGCTAACACACAAAACATTGGCGACAGACAATCTGACCACTATATTTATCTTTACTGTCACACCATGAGTTTTCCCCCTAATAGAGCCGCAAAAAATATTAACTAAATTGTCAAAAGAAATTATTTAATAAGGCAGGAGAGAAGAAATAATGATATAAACACTAAATAATAATTTATCATGAAAGGGAATATTTTTTCTTGTATTCCTCTTGCCAAAATACACTAATTGGATATTTATGGGAATTTTCAAAGCACAGGAAGTATTTTTAATAAATCAAAAAGGCAAATTAGAATTAATTCCATTATGGAAATCCTCTTTTTCCCCTTTTTTATTTTTCTCTTTTTCTTTTTCTCTTTTTCCGGTTGGCCACGCCTTGGCCCTCTCCCTCTCCCCGCGTGCTGCGCTGGCCCACGCCATATCCCGGCCCAGCTCCCGCGCGTGTCGGCCTGCTGCTGTCTCCCAGGCCACGCAATGCCGTCCGATCCCTGCCCGTTGCCGCCTCCTCGTGCCACCGCCTTCATTCAAATGGGGCGGACTAAGTCCCCGCCGCGGACCCCAACGTTCTCCGCCCCTCTCGCCCACGAACCCGAGAGAATCTCGCTACTCCGCCACAGCCGCCATATTTCCCCTTTTCGCAAAATTCACCTGCCTCGGCCACAATATCCATCGCCGGAGCCTCTCTCTTTTCTCCCGAAACCCATAGCCCCCGTGCCTGCTAGCCCTTCTGCGCCGTAATCCGTAGCGTCGCCGAGCTCTACCACCTCCAACCGCTCGCCGTCGCCGTTCCGGCCACTGCTAGCCACCGCCTCCACCTCCGTCACGTTCACCATGTCTCGGTGAGCCCCGTCCGCCTACTCGCCGCTCCTCTTCATCGCCGGAGCTCCCGGACACCAGGCGAGGTGAGCTCCGCCGCTGCTAAACGGCTTCGGCCGGGCAATCACGCCGCTCGTTTCGGCCATTTCGCCCCTAATCTCTTCTGCCACCTCCGCCTGGTTCTCCTCATCGACGTCCACCCCTCCGTAACCGTCGATCATCGCTGGAACACGCTCGCTGTCGCCTCCCGAAGCTTCGCCGCTGCCAACCCCCTCTTCTGCCGCGCGTTCGCCGTGCACCATTCGCTGTGAGCCCACGGTGAGGCCTCATCCCGTTTCCCCATCCTTTTCCGCCGCTCGCCACGTTGGATGGTCACTGCCGGTGACCATCACGCGCGCCGCCGCCCTGTCGGTCACGGCCAACAGGTGTGCTCGCTGCCGTTCTGGGCCGTTCGATCTACCCGTGTAGATCGAGGCCGTCCATGTGGCGCCCGTGCCCCGCCACGTCAGCGCCTCATCAATTTCCTCATCCGCCGTGGTGGCCACGTCGGCCACCACGTGGCTTGGTCGCACCTGTGCGCGCGTGGACTCGGTCCACTATGCATTGCTGCTCTTTGAGTCGCTGAGCAGTGGCCCCCGCCTATCGATGCCGACCCTCTCCTGGTCGGCTGACGCCATTAATCTCGTTTAATGCGCAATAATTTGATAAAAATTTTCTTTTGTATAGTAAAACACATAGAATATTTGAAAACTCATAACTAATTCATACGAGCTCGATTAATTCTATTCAAATGCATTAAATTCTAGAAAAATGCCAAGAATCAATTAAAAATGGTTTTAGCTCTTGTTTTTGTGTTCTTATGTACTGTTTTTATTATTTATGCATTAGATGTCGTTAGAGACCGACGTTTCCGAGCCTCCGGTGTATTTCGAGGTCTTCACTGAAGTTGCAGAGCCTGAGCAAGGCAAGTTACATCACTGTTCTTGATCATATTGTAACCAATTTATGCAAATCATTTGTTTTACTTAAATAAAATTGCATGTTTTATTATTTCATGCGGAATGGGACATCACCTATGTATAGTTTGATCACCATAGCTTGACAAACCCATTTTCCTTTGTAACCTAAGTAATAATATGACTAGATTATGACATAGGTTGCTTAGCCATGCTTAGAAATAAAATAGCTCACTTTGGGGAATTAATTACTCATTATTATCTCTATGATTGACCTTGGGTCGAGGTGATGGAATCTTGGTAATTGCTAATCATATAACTAAAATATGACTCTAACAGTGGGTTGTGGGTGCATGGTTTTGCTGGTCGCACCCATGTCAGTTAAGGACCAGTTCGCGGGAACCACTTGAGCAGATTTCCGTACTTACCACAAGCCAGCGTGGGTAACGGCTGGGCTTGTAGCATAGCTTCTACCTCTCCTAAGCACTGTTTGGTGAGGATGGGCATGATGGAGTTAGGTCAGCTCGAGTGACAGGTTGATCGGCTTCCAGATCCATCATGCTGTAAGAGGGGTAGCCTGGCCGACACGATGTGCCCTATCAGCAGGTGCAACCTCAGCATGCTGTGGATGGTTGGGGAGGAGTTGAGTGAACGGCCCTGTCACAGCCTCTCGCGGGGTGCCGTGGTGGCACGCCGGTGCACAGGAATGTGCGTGGGGCTGTGTCTCGTGTTTACAGTTGTACACCTCTGGCCAGAGTAAAAACTATTTGAATAGCCGTGCCCGTGGTTATGGGCGATTGGTTAAGACTCACCGTGATTAGTCTCACCCTAATAAACTTGACTTAAAATATTGTTTAGAATCAGGATGGATGGTTTAGGCCTGTTCAACGTGGTGTAGCGTTGATTAGTGATGGTTTAACATTGCTTAATATAGTAACCATTTACCTGTTTACAACTACTACTGTTTACAACTGCTTTATGCAAATGAGCTTCAAAGCCTTTCTTTGTCTCCTGTGCATTGTGCATTGTTGCGGGTGTGACTTATTGAGTACCGTGGGTGGTACTCAGTCTTGCTCCTCTTTCTTCCTCAGAGCCGGAGTACTGCTCTGAAGAAGACTATCAGGAGGAGTAGACTTGTTCTGCCGTCAAGCTGCCTGTGGATTGGAGCCTCTGCACGGCTTAGTTCATTTATATTTATCGTTTTTCGCTGCATTTCTATAAGGCAATTTATTATGTTTGTAAAATGTACTCTGTATTTATATACACATTATTGTTCAGAATTCTAGTTGTTGACAAAGCTTTCCCCCAGACAATCTGACGAAAAACAACACATTCACCAACATATTTTGATAGTAAAGTCAACTACCACTAAAATACTATTTCACATTGATATCCATTACAAGAACAAGATTGGCTATTTATATTTGCATCCCAGAAAATAGTCAAGGCCATACACATTAATGATCACTCCAAATGTCATGTTCGTTTCATTCATTCACTCAACATGCTACAGCATGTACATGATTATTCACAACAGTTTAATAGAGGAATCTATACAAGTTAATATAGTATCCAATTTTAGTGATAAGGTAATAAGGTGAGAAACCATGTTCTTAGGCACGGCCAGCATGGGTGAGCATAATAAACCCTTAATAGAGATAAGAAATTACGGTAAACTTACTGTGAGGTAGTCCTCACCAATTGTTCTTGAAGGTTAGCAGCATGCATCAATAAAGCAAGACAAGGCACAGCCAGTTTTTCCCGAGGTATCGGAGATCGGCAATCTCTATTAGTCCTCATTGAAGCACTCTACACAAGAGTTTCGCTCCCTCCCATAGTTAGTCCATGGGCACTCTCATAGCGGTGGTTCTTCTCCACTCTAGAAGATGAATGCCAAACCTTTCACAAAACACACCAGGTCTCCCACAATCTTCTAGAGAGATCACCAGAACACCTCCAAGACAAGGCTAGGCACGTTAAAATGCCAAGAGTAACAAAATGAAATCTTCACTTGACTCCCAAATCACATGACGCTTGATGGGTGCACACTAATCCACTATCAAACTCAAACACAAGCACTAAACTTGTAAAGGATGATGATCAATAAGCTCAAGGGTGCTCTTGGATCCTCACTTAGGTTGCTAAGATTAGAAGGGGTTCTACAAGACACCAAGGAGTCCAAAGCAACATGTATTTATAGCACCAACTAGCCGTTTGTTATCATTTGGCTAGTTGCCAAAAATTTGTATAGAGTCGGATAATTCGGTACCTACCGAACAATCCGGCTCTTTTCACTTTTAAACGATACCTAAACATCTAGTCGTTGGCTCCGGATTGTTCGGCACTGGTGCCGGACTGTCCAGGAAGAACAGACACATTGTCCAACATTGAGTCGGACAACCAAGGTCCAGACCGTCCGACAACTTGCCAAACTATCCACATCACTGTTCCGGACTTTCCGGGTAACAACGAACCGTGGGCTGTGTAGCTACACTGTGTGCAAGTGATTTTGCCACAATGAACTTTATACATGCTGGACTGTCCGGATGTCGCCGGACTGTACGGCTAGTTCAAGGCCACTGTATGGCCAACACATGGCCTCAGATAGACAATGACCGAACTTTTTATATTTTTATATTTATGTATTAAAAAATTTACAAAACTAGATTTTTGTTTGAAACATTTACAAAAATAGACGCCCAACGACCTCTGGGAGGGCGATTTTCATTAAATCGCCCTTCCAGAGGGCGATTTGATGACGTGGCCCGGCGGACAGCCGTCAGCCATTTTGGAGGCGGCCCTCCGGCCACCCAAAAATCACCCTGTGAGAGGGCGGCAAAGAGGCCGCCTGCAAAACACGCCCCGGGGGCGGGCCATTTTACAGGCGCGGGCGATGGCTCCTCCGCGCCCGCGCCAGTGCCCTCTCGCGCCCACGCCCTCGCCCCTCGCCCGTGCCCGTGCCCGCGCCCGCGCCCGCGCCCCTAGCCCGTGCCCGCGCCCGCGCCGGCCCCCGGGGCGCATTTAGCAGGCGGCCCCCTTGCCGCCCTCTGAGAAGGCGGTTTTTGGGCCCCCGGGGGCCGCCTGCAAAATGGCTGACGGCCGTCAGCCACGTCATTAAATCGCCCTCTGGATGGGCGATTTAATAAAAAAAACGCCCTTCCAGAGGGCGTTGGGAGTCTATTTTTGTAATTCTTTCAAACAAAAATCTAGTTTTGTAAATCTTTTAATAAATAAATATAAAAATATAAAAAATTCACCAATGACCAGCCGGACTGTCCGGCTTACCTCGGACTATCCGGTTAGTATAAAACATCTCGATGCGCAAACACTTCACACACAACAATCTTTTCGGACTATCGGGAAGATGGCATGTTTGTTAGACCAAGTGCACAAGTAACAAATGAAATCCAGTACCTGGCTGACAAACAGCAGACAGAAACTTATCATGGGGAACTTTGCTCCACTGGAAAAGATCAAAACTATACCACAGGCCACAGTAAGTCCAGGATGATGCAAAATCATGAAAACAACACAGCTTACCATATGCGAATGGCGGACAATCTTGTGTTAGCTTAAAACATACACACATGATAGCATTCGATGACCCATATACAACATGACCCTGGGTAACAACATGTGGATTTTATAACACAGAGGGACCTTATCAAGCATGCATGCTCGCCGCGGCAGTAAATTCCGCAAGAAACTTAACCTGCTCTGGAGCCACTGGATCTTTCTGGTCAAAATGAAAATGCCCATGCATTGTATATCTATGAAATGATGATAGGTTCTGTGAAAGCATGCTAAAAGCAAGCATTGCAATGTCAGACATTGCTCAATTCTGGTCATTAGATATGGAAATTTCTCGTGATTTTCCAAAACACTGACAAGAAGCAGCTCAGTTCCATGACATAACAATCAAGAGTCAAACCCATCCAACAAAACAGCATCTCTAGGTGCAGGCCGCTGAGGCTTTCAACCCATTGTCACTAGAGGATTTGTTTCACAATGAATCCTCTGGTGCTGCTAATAGCAACACCTTCTCACACCACTCCATCCACAGGGCATGAGCAAGCTCACATCACGCTCCTGGCCTTGAAAAGCATCATTGTGTTTATGTAAATGTCCTTCCCTTCCTGAGTACTCATAACCTCCTCGAATTACTGCTGAAGACATTTCAACTGCAACTTATATGGTGTGACTATACCAACAGATGCTTTATTGCCACCATTAGCTCTCAGGAATTTCTTAAGATGCGATACAAACGCAAAAACAAACTGTACTTTATGAACATTCTGGTACGAAGATGACCCACCTCTATGGGATTCACGACCTTGTGAGATGTCGTAGAATATGCCTCATCAGGTAATTTGACAACACTTGCACTATCTTGATGGAAATTCACAGATCTGGGGATGCATCTGATATTGCACTGATAACAAAATGGCAAGGCAACCAGCCTGCTGAAACCTCTCAAATAGACTACTGCTGTAAACTCCAAGATGATTTACTGGTAACAGTGCAGGGAGCTATTGTGGATCACCAACCAAGATACATCTAACTGCACAGACTGAAAGTGGAGGGAGGACTGCTGCTTCACTAGACTGAGAAGCCTCGTCAATAACAACCATATTGGAGCCATGAGTAAGGCAAGAAAATAAACTGTTGCGAAAACAATTTCTGCTTCATTGGTGAAACTGGCTTCCAGACTAGCCCTAGCATCTTCCAGATTGAAGTTGCTGCCAACACGGAACCTGATTTCTAATATCAGCAGGCATGACATCTCCCCAAATCTTTGTCCCCGCTTTCTACTGAAGCAGCAAGTTTCTGAAGTAGAAAATCACGATTATGATCCCTTTTGAGCAAGCAAATCACGGTCTACTACAACTGAACCCGGGATCTGCCAGCTGCTGCAACCATATTAAATTCCCTTTGTAGAAGGGCTACATCCTGTGATAGCTGCTGCTCATGGCATTCTAGCTTCTGTAGCCACCCAATCACTTTATCACTGCCCTTCATTAAAAGCTGGTCCATCCTTTGCTCAACTGAAACAGCCTGTGCAGCACGAGACTGAATCAACTCCAAAACGGGCAACATCAGGACGATAGACCTTCTCACCATCTATGAACCACAACCAAGAACTTGAGCAAGCAGCTCATCTGTGGAGGCATTTGATGGACCACATACAAGCTTCTGTGGCTTGGGGCAAAGCTTGGGAAGAGTGCAGAAAAAGTTCTAATCCACTTACTGTAAAACTTCATCAATTGACTTTGCAGCAACAGCCTCTAAGCTGTTGCTTGTGTTACCAACTTGCCACTAACTTGGTTGTAACTTTCAGGAGCAAGTTTCTTGAGCACTGCAGCATAGAAATGTTGATACTGAACAAGATGGATAACATTTAGCATTCCCCACACAGTATGTATTTCTCCTGTCCTGGGAGGACCTTGCACTAAAGTAAAAGGCCAAAGTTCTTGTTTCTTCACCACTCCATTGCTTGTGTCAGCAGCTGTATGCATTGCAGCACAATGAATTGCTGATAGCTGAGGCCCATAGAAAGTACGATGCAGATGATCAGAAAAATTTGGAGTGCAGGCATAACAGGTGGCTGCTCTTCATAATTGTGCAAGTGCTCTGGACATAGCTGAAGAATAGCATTTTGCATCTGACAGAAGATTTTCAGTAAAACGACTGGAAAAGAATATTAATAAAGAAAGTAAAATATATAAAATGCATTAGCTGAGATTGTGGAAGGCATGCAAGGCAACATATTCCCTCTGTTGTTGCAAGGGAACCAACATTAATCAGATACTAAGCAATCCAAGGATGGAGTTTCCTCAAAACATTGGTCTCACTGCTGCACATACAACACAACAGAATTCTAAGACAAATGGAAATAAATTATTCAGTTAACAAGGTATAGACAATGGAAAAAACATTGTAATATAATTCGTAAATCAAGTAAAGTTAGCAAAGATACACAAGGAAATCCTACATTCATGAGTATATGACTCATAACAAGTCTTTTCAGATGAGTCTATCTCAACAGGCTAATTGGGTCATGTCAGAATTACATAAACCAGAACTAGCAAAGTTACAGTGAATCCAAGCATGTTTTACAATCATTTCAACTGTTCAATGCAACTGTGAGTGTGGAACTCACAAATGAAGAGCAAAACCAAGTGCTGGACAAATTCGCTAATTATCCTTACTCTTTGGAATTTTGGAAGGAATGCCATCAGAGAACATTACAACATAAAAGTTAATGATGCAAGTTATGGCGATGAAGAGCAAGGCACTGGCAGTTGCTAGAAAACTGGACAAATGCTGCTGGCTGCACAACAAATATCTTAACATTAACTAGTTTTTTATTTCATATTCCAACAATAAGTCCTTTTTGTGCTCCTAGTTGCAATTTTGTGATTGTCTATAACTCAGAACTTGTTGCTTTCAATCCTGTTTTAAATAGCAGGCCATCTGCTATTCCTGAAAAAAGGAACTGTGACTGTGCTTGCTAAGAATTAAAGCACATGTAAAACTTGCATGTAAGCTCTGTTTATTGTATCAACCAAAAATGACTCTGTATGCCAAGCAACACTATATATTGGCAGTGCAAGATCCAAGAACGTCATGACTACCAGAATTGAACAAGCAAATCCTAATCAGAAGACATCAGATATATGAACATTCAAACAACATTACTCTAAGGAATAGTGGAATACACATTCACAATAACAAATGCATTTGCAATGAACGGAAAGGTTAGTAAAAAGTGTACTACAGTTAAAGAGCAACTTTGGCAAATACTAGCCTACCTGCTAGAATCAAATGAATCCCCAAGATAGAAATGAATAATTTACCCAATGGGATCACTGTATCAATAGGCATATGGCACCTGACTGTACCAACAAACCATCCACACTCTGATTCAGTGTTTTTATTTGAACCAACGTTCTGCCTATTAGATATAATTGATTGAGAATTTGAAAACAAAGAATAGATAAATAAGCACAGTTATCAAAATATTTTCATTTCAGACAAAAGGATCTTCAGGCTTTAACAAATGAGAGGAATCCAGCATAGCTATCAACTTCACCTTGTCTGAAAGTCCATTTATATTCATGACTTGGCACCATCCTGAAAGCATTGGCAAAACATTATCAGGTGAGTGCATTGCAAACAAGACATGTTTGTATAATAGCTCCCCAGAAAATGCCATCAACAAACATGGTGGAAACCAGGACATACATATTTCATGCCTATCCACTGTTTTCACATGCACCTTGATACAGACTCATGACTATCCTCATAGGAACTATATAGCTGAGCTCAGCATTCCTCAAAAAGCAAGGCCTCAAAAAATCTAATGTAGTCAGCAGATTCAAAGCTTCCATGAACACATTGAAGTTCTGGGTCCTCTGGCCAGGTAAAAAACTGCAGAATATGAAACTTGCAAGTTGCAATTAAGAATATATACAATTGTTTTGGCACTTCAGAATGAAAACAGAAACAACAAAGATTTATCAATCATGTATAAGGCATGCATGAGCCCAAGAAAAATTATCAGTGAAAATTCCAATTGCTACAGTATCCGACATAAGAGAAGAACCACAGAGTTCTACTTTGAGCAAACTTGAACAGCCTTAAGAACAAAGCATGAGTCATGAACATTATGCTAAAGTTTAGAATATTTAAAAGATGCATCTACAGAAATAGCATTTTACATCCAGTGGAAAGATTTTTATTTAAACTGGAAAAAATACTCCCTCCGTTGGAAAATATAAGGCGTGGTTTGACCTGGCACATTCTCTAACGGCACACTTTGACCATCAAGTTCTTCTAAAATATATTATTATCGGCAGTGAAACCAACATCATATGAAAGTACATCCAAATATGAATTCAACAACACTGTTTTTATATCACTAAACCTATTATAGTTTAACTAACTGTCAGTCAAAATTTATAAAGTTTGAATCTTGAAATGCGTGAGCACCTTATATTTTCCAACGGGGGCAGTATTAACCAAGAAAGAAAAAATATATATAACATGCATTACCTGAACAATGAGACGGCAGAATGCATGCAAGGCCACATATTCCCTTTATCCTGTAGCAAGTGAACCAAGACCAGTTAGATACCAAGTACTCTGAGGTTGGAGTTTCCTCAAAACATTAGACTCACTGCTTCACGTACAACTAAACAGAATGATATGACAAATGGAAGTAAAGGATTCAGTAACAAATGTATAGACAATAGAAAAGGAAATTAGAATATTGTTCATAAATCAAACAACATAAGCAAATATATACAAGGAAATCCTACACTCATGAATGCATGACTCACGACATGGAGTTTTTGGATGAGGACTCTGTCTTCACTTCAGATTTAACAATGAATTCAAGCTTGTATTGCAATGTGCCCCAAGGTGTTGGATGTACAGAAAACAACTAGGAGAAGAGAAATACAACATCACATGTATACTTAGCACATGTCCTGCAGATTTTTTTCCTTAGTGCTTAACTGCTAAATATACAGAATGATATAGTCCATAAACTAATATTTAAGTACATAGAACAGGGCAAGTTAGAGCAGTGGATCTTTAATGGTGAGTCCATGCACTCATGAAAACTACCTTGTAGAACAATGGATCAGAGCAGATGCACTTGACCCTAAATAAAAGTTACCTTAAGCATCCTGAGTTCTGTCTTTGTGATCTCCTGCCAATTTATGAACGCCTGCATGGCTGCATAGTGCCATTGTTAGCATCTGCTCGCAGCTTTCCTCCAATACCCAGCTTTGAACTAACAATCCTATCAGTATCAGGCCTCTTGCCTTCCTGAAACCTTTAAGAACTTCAGGTAGTTTTGGTAATCGCTATAGCACTTGATGTCTTCTGTAGCACATCCATTATCCTACTGCATATAGAGGCATGCTACCCTCCATTTCAAAAGCCAAATCAAGTTCCCCCTGTTTATAGCATAGTTCCTCTAAACATTTCTTTGTTTCTGTATCAAGATACTTCCCTGTCTTCACCATCATCGTAAAAATCCTGTCAGCCTCACTCCACTGGCCATCTTTTGCAAGTACCAATAGCAAAGAAGTGTAGTTGGCATATCGTGGAGTATAGCCATGCACAAACATATCCTCAAATAACTGTAGGACAAGATCAATTGCATTTTCAGCAAGAAGAAACTCCATTAGTTTGTCATAGGAAGCCTTACTAGGAACAAAGCCTCTTTTCTGCATCATCAAGAAAAACGAAAGTGCTTCTTTCATTCTTCCAGCAAGAGAAAGTCCCTTAATAAAACTGTTGTATGTTATCTTATCAAAAACACAGCCACCACTGCTCAACGAGTTAAATAGTTGGATAGCATTGTTGCTGTCTCCTAACCTTATTTGATTATTCATCAGTATTGTATACGTGACATGATTGGCAAGAACACCAGCTTGCTCCATCACTGATAAGAGGCTGTAAGCTTCATCCATCTTGTTGGATCTACAAAGGCCATTAAGCATCCCATTATAAATATGTAAATCAGGCATCATGCCACTCTCTGCAAGATCCTGAATTATACTCTGAGCAGCCTGAATCTTTTCTTCTGTAGAGATATTCTTGTCCTTCGGTTTTCCTTTTCTTGTATCAATGATTTGTGGCAGCATTCTAAATAACATAAACCTTGCTTCCTTCAGTTTTTTAGCCAAAGATGGTCCCATGTCTCGGCGATCTATGTTTCGACAAATGCCAGTGACTAAAGCACCATAGGTGATCAGATCAGGTTCAACATGGTTTTTCATCATCAAAACAACAAGATCTAAACCTAATCTTACATCTCCTTTCCTAAAGAACTGATTTATAAGCATTGTATAGATGACTGTTTGTGGTGCAATGCCCTCCTCCAGCATCCTTTCCAAATAACCAAGAGCCTTTCTGAATTTGTTTTCCTTTACAAGGCCATTTATAAGGGCACCATAAGCATGGGAACCAGGTTGCAAACCTCGCTCTAGCATTTCATCAAAAATACGACATGCATTCTTTGTTTGCCTCATAATGGAATATCCATTAAGAAGTGATGTGTAAATAACCTCATCTGGTGGCAATCCTTCTCCAATCATTTTGCGAAGTGTAACCTCAGCTTCTTTAATGCGCCTCATTCTACACAAGCATGCTATAATGGAATCATATACAGCAACAGAAGGCTCTATCCCATTCTTGGCCATTTCATCAAACAGATGAAGTGCACTTTCTATATCACCAATCTTACAGTATGCTGTTACCATGATTGAATTTGTGGACATATCAGGTCTGACACCCCTGATCTGCATAACAGTAATGAGTGTCCTAGCATCATCCATACGCTTTTGCTCACACAGGCATTTTATCACGATATTGTATGTTAAGACAGAGGGCTCACAGCCATAAGCCACCAATTTCTCCAATAGATAGTAGGACACATCTAGCCTCCCCTCTGAACACATGGCAATTATCATCAAATTGAAAACGATATTAACAGGGAGCACATTGCTTCTCACTATTTCGTCAAGAATATGGTCGGCCTCCTTCTGTAAACTCATGTTTGAGCACCCACCGGCAAGCGAAGAAAGCTCCAGCAGCTTGCCACTACAATCCAACTTGGCAACAGCCTTCAATGCTTTCCGCACAAATAAAACCACCCAGCCCTTGGGGAAAAACCTTGCTATCGAAATAAACATAACATGGTCCGGGAAAAGGCCACCCTCCAGCATCTTATCGAACAGATGCTCCGCCTCACCCAACTTCCCATCCTTGCAGAGCGATGCCATCAGAATAGTGTAGCACCTCAAGTCGGGTGCAACACCCATCCTTATCATCATTTTGTACATCTCCATGGCAGCACCAACCCACTTGCTCTTACAGTACCACTTGATCATCACATTGTAGGTTGCTGTGTCGGGCTCAACGCCCATGTCCATCATCTCATGGTACAGCTCCAGGCCATGATCGACATACCCATGCTCAAACAATCCCCCGATCATTGTTGTGTAAGCATATGCATCCAACTCAACATGCTCATCCCCTTTCATCCTATGAAACACATCCAATGCTGGTTCCAGGCGTCCTTGCTGGCAAAATACCCGGATGAGCGCTGTGCAGAGCTCCCTATCCAGATACATCCCTTTGCTGAGCATCAGCTGGCACATCTCACTGGCATCGAGGGAGCTCCTCGCCTTGCAGTATGCAAAGGCAAGCGACCTGTAGACGCGGACGGGGGGCATCAACCCTGAGCCGAGCATTGCATCGAACAGGAAGCGAGCCTTGTCGACAGCTCCCTCTGAGCACAGCCCCGGGATGAGTATGCCGAACTCTGAGATGGGCAAAGGCGCTGGATTGTCCAGCCAGAGCACAAAAATGTCCATTGCCTCGGTTGACATGGAGGCGGAGCACATTGCGCGGAGGAGCGCGGCGCTGGAGGCGGCCGAGGGGGCGCCTCCCGACTGGACGAGGCGCTGGAAGTGGGACAGCGCGGAGGAGACGTCCCCGAGGCGGGAGTGGCAGGCTACGAGCGCGTTGGAGACGGCCGGGTCGGTCGTGGTGTCGGCGAGTCGGGAGGCCACGGCGCGCGCCTCACGGAGGCGGCCGCGGCGGAGCAGCCGGGAGAGGAGGTCGGCGCAATGCGAGGCGTGCGAGCTGGAGGCGCATAGGGACGCCGCACGGGCGCACATGGCGCAGCGACCGACCCGAGGCGGCGGCCACGCAGCGGCGTGAGCGTAGGCAGGAACTCCGCCGGTTCCAGCGGCGAGCCCAGGAGTCGACGCTGCCGCCGCCCGTGCGCTCTTCCACGCGATTTGGGGAAAACTCGCGAGATAGAGAGAGGGAGAGAGGGCGAGCCCAGGAGTCGCCGCGCGGGAGCCGGGGTCGAGAGCAGGAGCCGGAGACGACGCCGGCATCGAGCGCGAGGGCAGGCAGAGGCAGGAGTCGCGCGCCGCCGGCCGTGCGGGAAGAGGATGGGGACCCTCCCTCCCTCCCTCTGCAAAGGCACGATATCCACCGTTCATTACAATCCAACGGCCCTTGTTTACATAGACCACACCAATCCACCGTCAAACATCCTCTCTCCTCTTCTTCTTGGTCTTGGGAATCAATTCCAGTGCCATGAAATCATTTCACTGAACCGCAATTGAATTGGTGACGATATCGTATATAGAAATGATTAAAAAGAAACAATTAGAGCATGTACAATAAAGAGAATAGAGCATAATCAACAAGCTATAATATTGTCCACGTATATATAATTCTAGTTAGAAAAGAGAAGAGAGAACAAATTAGATGCTTATTCAGTTACATTGGGCTATCCATGTATGCCTGGGCCGGAGAAAAAGCGCTTATCTATACCATGGAAGAGAACTAATTGGATGGATGAATTAAAAAGGACATATGTTTAATTAGAACATTAAAATATAGATAAAGGAGTGTACAACATTCTCAAAAGGATAATCATTCTTCTCAAAACTATGCACGATGCTATTTTGTAGTTGTTTTAATATCATAACCATAGACTATATAGTGGTGCTTTTGGTATATTATATTATAGAATATTGAATGAAAGGTGCACATATATTAACATAACCTTTTAAAAAATAAGCATCGGTACATGTTAGATAGTGTTCATGAGATGCCCACTCAAGACCTATTTATAGCTTGCATAGGAATGCTTAGCACTCCCAAGCATGCATCTATCACGTGAATTGCAAACCAACGGCATTTCTCTGACTAGGGAGGCTATCGTTGTTGGATATATTAGGAACTATAGATCATTGACAATATTGGAATACCATAGCAATGGAAGTATAAAACCTATTCAAACCAACTCGTAGGCAGGTAAATATTGTTGCTAAATATTAAATACCGGAATACAAATAGTTGTTCGTTCAAAAAAAAGAATACAAATAGTTATCCAATTCCTAATTAGCACAATTAGCATCCCCTAAATTACCGCCCACTCCCCCCTCTCCCAAATATTTGTGCTATTTCAATTCACTAACCAACACAACACGAAAAAATCCAAAGAAAACCAAAACAACACCGTCTTGAATTAATCAAACTCAAACGTATATAGAACGAAAAATATATGCAAAGAGGTACAAACACTCAATTATTTAGAAGCGTCAATTTCCTACACTGTTTGTGTGCCCTTTCTTGGGCTTGAAATGTTCTTGCATTTACGAGTCATTCATACTACTCAGGTCAGGCAACAAACTAGCCGATAGAAGATACTCACTTTATATTATATATTAATGGCACCATTTCTATTAAAAAATTAAGAATGAGCAACGGTCTCAGGTAGACATAACTAAAGTAGCCATAAGTCAGTCCTCCTTGGTGCCAAAATTCCCCACGGTAAAGAGTATGCTCCCTAGTGGGGAATGGGTTAACTACGACGGGTTATAACTATCATCTGTATCAGGTGGATGTCGCGTCACAAATTAGTGGTCACTGATATGAGATCTTATCTATCTCGGGTGACCACCCGACATAGATATAAGCTATCTGTGACGGGCCACCCTAAAACCCTGTTACAGATGTGGCTTTCCTCAAAAGTGGTATTATTTTATCAACCATCACAGATGACTTATCTATGACGGGCTTTAAACGTCACCCATTACAGATGACTTGGCCATATATGACGGGCGGTGACTTGGCTTATTTTTGATGGGTTATAGTCACCACCCGCCACTATGTTATTTTTCAAAAAAAATAATTTATTTTATTGGATAGCCTCAAATAATTGCTAGCCATAGCCTCTGCAAAAAAAAAAAAAGAAAAAGAATAGGTACATTTCTAGAACCATCCCAGATATTAAATTTGAAACTAGTAATCAATATTAAATAAAAAAAGAATGTTATATGCATATGTCATATAATTATTATGGTTCAAATATACTAGAAATAAGCATATATTACTACAGGCAATCAACAAATATAGTTCTACGGGCCAAGCCGTCCGGTGCCGGTGGGTCCTCGTTGGCGACGAGTAATATTTGGATGCTGTGGAGGTTGGGCTGCTCCGCCGAGAGCAAGATCACCACCTGGTGGCGACGTGATTGACGACAATGACATCCAGACACGGACGAGCCGTTCGGGCTGCGGGTGGCCAGGCGACCTGTGCGGCGACCTAAGTGCCGGCTGGAACACCTTGGCCGATGCAGCGGAGGTGATGGAGAATGCTGTCATGCCGCAGGACGCCACAATGAGGTAAGCGGGGACGAGGAGGTCGCATAGGCAAGGAGCAGGTAGCACACAACGTCCCAGTCAGCAAGGTAGGGGAAGAAGTAGAGCAAGAAGGTGACGAGACTGTCGAGGGATCGGCGTGCAAGCTCCCCTTGTCCACATCAGCGAGGCTGGCACATGAGACAGAGACAAAGAGGAGCGTGTTGGCGATAATATTGGAGCGGTCCTATGTAAAACGGAATATGAATATCGGACGAAAAAGGTATAGTCAAATTTGACGGAAATTTGACATTCATACAAATATACATATTTGATAATAGTTAGATTTTTTTAATAGGTAAATGCTTACAACTACATCTATTAAATATATCACTTTTGCTATTGGTCAAACGTTTGAAATTTTGTAATCTGTCAATCGATTGGTTCGTCCATTGGATAAGCTTCAAGATCCGTGCGTGGAACCAGGCTTGGCCTAATGTGATTGGTCTAAAGGGTTGAATTTCTCGGGCTGTTAAGCCTCTGCTCCTCTTCTTTTTGTTCTCGGGTTGGAGAGAGTCCACAAGCGAGGGGATCTTTTTCCTCTTTCTCGTCGTGCGGTGCTAGATATCTCAAGGAGGGGGTGCGATTCCGCGATCGATTCGCCTGCGTGGTGGGGAAGGGGGCGATTCGGCGTCTCCATCAGGTGCGGCCTTGGAGAGGGGGAGTGGAGGGGGGGGCGGCGGTCGACTCCGATTCTGATTTTGAGCACCCATGTGAATTTGATGAGTTTTCAATGGATTCTTATTTTTTTGCTTGCCATGTGGATGCAAGTCTTGTGATTTTTTTTGTTCGATTCAGTGGTTTGGTTCTTCTACTGGATGTAGCTTTTGTGGCACTTGGTGGACGGCGGACAGCAGGCAACGAGGGTGGCTGGCGAAGGTGTTGGCAGGTGAGCACCAGTGTGAACAATTGAGTTTTCCTCCTCTCTCTCTCTCTCTCTCTCTCCTCGCTAGATATTTTGATTTGGAGGTTATTCCTTTTCCTATTTGATTCTTCTAACAAGGGAAAATGTTGTGCATAGGGTTTTGCCAGGATTGGGGAATTTCGTTGGTGATTTGATTTCATTTGTACCTTTATTACCTGAACATTTTGCTTCACATTATCACCCTAGCGGTCATTGCCTCACTGGTGATAGACTATTTCCATGGTTTCAGGTTTCCTATTGATTTCAGGATGACAAAGGTGTCTTTTGGTTTCAGCAATAGTTTTGTAAGGTGGACAAGGTCAATCGTATTATTCTTAGTTTTTGGTACTAATTTTGCACTACCATAGAAACTTTGTGATGTTTGGTTCAGAGATATTTTGGTTAGTGCTAGTGATGTAATTGGATTTATATTAATTACAGAACATAAGTTGTGACTAGTTCTCTATTGTTCTGTACTTTGGCTCAGAAATTTTGTAGTAACCTTTTTGCAGAACATGCTATGCTATGTTAATTATAACAGAAATGAACCATGGTGGTTCATGGCTTCTTTGCACAGCTATAATTCTCTGAAAAGTTTTCGGTTCTTTTATTGTCAAGATTGATTTATTAGCTGCTTGATTATTACAGCTCTATCTTTGTGTATTAGAAGATTAATTACATTAGGATTTTCATGTATTGTTCTGCTCATGGAAATCATGTGAGAACTTGGCAGCTCTGTATTTGGATTTTCATTTTGATGAAGATGATGGCAAGCTATGCACTTGTTTTCGGCTCCAGCAGCTAGAGGTTTTGATGGTTTTTTTGGGTGGCCTTTTGATTGGTATTCTGACGGTTTTATCAATGCGAACCATACAAAGGAAGTATTGCTATATTCCTATTGGTTCCGTTCGTACCTAATGTTTTTTCTGCAAACAAAATCCTCGGATTGCAATCGTTTTCTTTGTCCATTTTGTTTTGCGATTTAGGGTAGACGATGGTGAATTTTTATATCTGTATGTTTTGTTTAAATTGGGGATTAGTCTATGAATGTAGTAATTGTATCTCCACTTTTGGTTTTTGGGCAATGATTTGCTCGGAATGTTAGTGTCTAATGGTGAGAGTGTTGTTGTGGAGATGCTCTTTATAGAGTCCTCTCTATTGTCAGCTTCCAAGTTGTTATAGTTCCAAGTTGTATTTTCAACTTATTGTAGTTGCCATTATCGATCATGCGCAACTTTAGTTATAAATTTGTGCAACTCACTTATAAATATGTACAACTGCATCTAACGGTTCAATTCTATAAATTTCTTTTGATGTTTGTCTATGCAGAAAACATGCATAAAGGTTCACTCTATAGTCATAAGATGCTACCGTCCTACACATAAAGGTATATGTGTTTTTTTTGGGCTTGCCCCTATGCTTCAGTCTAGGAGAAGAGAGTTTTTCTTAGGGTACTTGTTTCATAAATTATTTAAAAAGATGAAGAAGTCTATAACTTGAGAAGCATTGTATTAACCTAAAGACATACATACAGAGACATACAAACACACATGGTTGGCCTCAACTGATAATTTCTGCTCGTTTATAAATGTTTTTTTTATTTTTTCTATTTTCCTCTCACCTAAATGAAATTGATGTTGTCCCGCATAACATTGTCTTCCATGAAGATATTTATATGACTAATATAATGAAGTAATTAATTTATTATTGTGATTTTTCAAAGTCAGGAGCTAATACTTATCCCTTCTATGCAAATTGCACTCCTAGGTATTTATAGTTGCCATTTTCAGTCATGTGCAACTTCAAATATCAATTTGTGCAACTTCACTTATAAGTTTGTGCAACAATTGATTATTGCTTCCATAATCAATTTGTGCATTGCATCACATAGGACTAAGCTTTTCTGTGTAGGCTTGTAACGGTCATGAGAGAAAGGGAGATGGATATTTTATGAGATCTCACTGGAAGTTTTGGAATGTTCTTGATATAGAGTTTGCCTGACCGAGTTTTGAAATTTTGGCTGGTCTGTCTTGACTGTGTATTTTGAGGTGCATAGTGTTGCTGGGTGATTTTGAGATGCAAAGTGCATCAATTTACAAAAGCAAAGCAGTTGGACTATCAGAGTGCTGGACCATCCAAAAGTTTGATGCATTTTCTACAAAGTTTCCAATTTGATGCACCTACTACATCTCCTTTGTTTTACACATTATATATGTGTTGCACATATCATAAATTAAAGTTGCACAATATTATGGTGAAGTTTCATATAATTATAGTGCAAGTTTGCAAATTTTTTTTGGTTTTGATTAAATGAAAGATGTGCAAAATGTTATTTTTTGTAATGGTTTTTATCTGATGCTCTAAGGTAGTAATAATGTCTAAGCCCATGCATGCATGCACATGGTAGGGAATGATTGATCTCAGTATCCGAGACATGCTAGATGCAACAACTTCAGAAGAATTCCAAATTATAGTAAAAGATAATCAATTTTTAGAATTAGTGGCAGATGTTTCAGAACAAGTTTATGAATTAGCAGTCAGACAAGTTCATGAAAATTGGTCATTGCCTTCATGAAAAGATTGGTGGAATCAAACATCAAAAGGAAAAAAAAAGCCTAAAAGGCCCCCTTTTTTTCCATTCAGGGTAACTGTTGTTAGATTGGGTACTATGTACATTGGGTACTATCTACGCGGATCAATCTTGTGTTTTTTTTCTCCATTGGCTTGATGGGAAGGTAAAGGTAGCAAATATACACATGACCCACAGCCTGACATGTGAAGCACAGAAAAAAAATCATTTTTGTTGCAGGCACAAACAAAAACACACACGGCCTATAGCCTGACACATTCAGCCCACAAATCTGTTTGTACTGCTGGCCTAAATCGAAACAAAATCCATAATGTTTTTTTGGCTACTGGGCTGAGTTGTTATTGGGCTACCGGCCCAAACTCAAAGAAACCCGTCAAGGGCAAGAATTGTTATTGGGCTGCTGGCCCAAACTCAAAGAAGGCCTGTTAGACGAATCATTTGACAGATTCGATTTTTTAAAACTTTTGATGAATAGGTGCTCCCATCCTTTTCTGCTCAGTTCAAAATGGAGCCATTTTATCTTTCATTTGCCTTTTTTTTTCCTTTTTTCACTGCCATCCCTTTTAGCTTTCTTCAGCATTTTCCCCTTGTATTTAGTAGGTTAAGGCAGAGAAGAAACCCTATCTTACTCTAGCTAGCTAGTTGAAGCTATGAACATTTTGGTCTTTCAAAAAGAAAGAAAGTAGCTAGGAATATTTTTTGATTGATTTTACCCCAAAAAAATTTCTATATTTCCATTTTATACAAGATGGTGGGGGTACTTCAACATTTTCTTGAGATTTCATATGGACTGCTGATATCATTTAGCTCCATTCAGATTTTTTTTATACAAGATGATTAGGTGCTTTTTTATTTGTTTTTTGAGGCCATCATATTTTGAATACATGAAGTAACTTTTTTTTTCGGCGGGGAGTGCAACTTAAATTTTGTTCTTGATCATATTTACTAAAATCATAAGCAAGGCTCCATGTAAATGTGAAGGAGCCTATAGGTGGCCAAACGGGCGGACCGGGCCGGCATGGCCCGTGTAGGCACGGTTCCTGTAGCGGGCCGTGCCGTGCCAGCCCGCGTGCCTCCCTCCCGGCCCAGGCACGGCACGCCGAGGTCGTGGGCCATGCCGTGCCGGCATGGCCCGTCGGCGGCCCACCGTGCCCGGGCCAGCCCGGTCCGCCGACGCCTGCCGCCGCGCGTCTGGCGTCCCCGGCCTCCGTCGCCTGCCGCTGCCCTCCGCCGTCGCCCCCCCGCCTGCGCGCCGCCCCCTCCGCCGCCGTCTCCCGCGCGCGCCTCCCCGGCCTCCACCGCCGCCCCCTCCGCCGCCTCGGCCTCCTCCCGGCCTCCTGTTGACGCCAAAATTTGGTAAGGTCCTGTGTCAGATTCGGTCAAAGGGGAATTGCAGTCAACTGGCGAAGATTGATCTAGAAGAGACCGATTCTGAAAGGGAGCCGTAGAGATCGCTATTTGGCAGTCGTTTACTGTACATATTAATTAGGCAATTTTTATCTTTAGGAAACCTGACCTCGTGCCCGGTCAGGATGTGTTAGCGTTTTCTGTTTTAATTAGAAAATCATATACCGTGTCCTATAAGGACTCATGTAACTCGGGGTATATATACGTGTACCCGGGGACCTTGTAAATCATCAAATCCACACAGATCAATCAAATTCGGCGCATCGCCACCCTTTCGACGGGTTCTTGCTTCTCGAGCGGGGCTGCATTGGTTAGGTCCGAACTCCTGTGAGAGGGTAAGACTCGTCACCCCTTACCCAGGTGTATCTGTCCTGTCTACAGCTGCATCGGTTCGGTCCGACCTCTTAGGTCGATCAGGTATACCACATCACGCGTGCGTAGATCTTATCAGCTTACTGGGGGCGATTTATCATCAGTTCGTGCTGCATCGGTTGGGTCCGACCTACTGAGCTGCCAGCGATAAATCGTTCCTGCTAGGTTGATGGTTTTTGCGCAAGTGTCTTATCGGAATGTATAGCCGATAAGTTATCTTATTACATCACAGTTGCATTAGGTCTATCGGCTTGTTGAGGTTCCTTTATTATTATTAATCTGTGCTGCATCAGTTAGGTCTGAACTACTAGATTGATAATAATAGATTTATCCTTATCGAGCCGATCGGTGTATATGCGACGTTCTATCGGAGTGCTTAGCCGATAGGTTATCTTTTTATAAAGCCGACTGTATTATCTTTACTATTTTGGTCATCTATATTATCATCGGTTTTCTAGCCGATGCACATGTGTTTCCTTGGCAGTCGGCTAGCTTACTATTCTGCCTATCTATTTTATCATCGGCTTCTAGCCGATGCACATGTTATACTGACAGCTTATCTATTTGTTTATAGCGTTATCGGTTTCCTAGCCGATACACAGGTGCTATCGGCCATCGGCTACAAGGAGCCTACATCAGTCCGTATCGGCCGATAGCCGATGTGCAATTGCTGCTGACCCGGGCACGAGCACAAGCGAGGACCCGGGAGTGAGGAACTGGGCACGAGGACCCGGGCACGGGCACGAGAACCGGGCGCGGACAGCTGGGGCCCGGACAAAGTTTTATCATCGGCTTTCAGCCGATGCTCAAGCATTCCTTCGGCAATCAGCCAGCAGGATTCTTATTGGCCGATTGAATCCCTGAGCTAATATTCTCCTTGTCAATTGCGGGGTCAAATTGACTGGCACGCCTACGAACCTCAAATATTTTAGGACATGCACTGGAGCTAAGCAGATCTCCCAGGCCTTCACGTGTCACCCGGACGCCGAACGGATCCCCGGCAGTTTTCGGCGCCAACACGCTTTTGACATGCCTGGTGGGACACGAAGTTTCAAACACAGAGTTTAAACACGATTTCGACGCGAGGTTTCAACAATCAGACCTGCAACATGGCCGGGAAAGAAGTCAAGCAGGATAATGTGATCCCGGTTACTATGGAAGATCTTACTGAAGAACAGAAACGACAAGTTGAACAGAACATGGCCAACTTCCAGAAGCTTTGCTTGGAATCTTTCGGCATGACGCGGCAAGGGCCGATTCAGAAGTCTCAGTTTCCAAAACCAGTACTGGTAGGAGAATCGAGCCACACACAACCCGAGAGCCCACCAATCAAGCCTTTGCAGGAAATGGTCAATGAGGCTATTCACCATGCGCTCATCAATCAGTCGGGAGTATTGGTGAACACACTGCATAATCTAATCAAGAAGACTGTTGATGGATCGATTGCTCAAGAACCAACTCGGGGTCCTGTTTTCCTCCCACCAAAGGTTGAGCCGACTCAGGTTACCTACAACATCAGCAGAGATATACCAGAAAATATGTTTGCACAGAACCAAGCTGGGGGGCAACAGGATATTCCTGCTGGGTACCATCGGACCGCTTATTATGGAGGATATCAGCAAAATTACCCAGGAGGCGGGGCCGATCCAGGTACTTATCAGAGGGAATATAACAGACAGAATCGGCAACCAACCCCACCGATACAGTATCAGCAGTACCAACAGGAGAATGTAAGAGAAGAAGACTTATCGGCACGGGTTGAAGAGATAATGAGGGAGCAGTTTGGGATCAAGCCCAAGGAACAAGCGTTCATGTATCGGCACCCATATCCTGAGTGGTTCGACAGGGTCCCTTTACCACACCGATACAGGGTCCCGGATTTCTCTAAATTCTCAGGGCAGGATAATACATCCACAGTGGAACACGTCAGCCGGTTTCTGGCACAATGCGGGGAGGCATCGGCTGAGGAAGCTCTGAGGGTTAGGTTTTTCCCTTTATCACTATCTGGATCGGCGTTTACATGGTTCTCCTCATTGCCACCGAATTCAGTTCGGGGATGGGCTGATCTAGAGAAACAGTTTCACAAATATTTCTTTGCTGGAATTCATGAGTTGAGACTGTCGGATTTGACATCGGTTAAGCAACGACCAGATGAAACAGTACCGGAATACGTTCAGCGATTTCGGGATATCAGGAACCGATGTTATAATTTAAACCTGAGCGATGGGCATCTGGCTGATTTGGCTTTCCAGGGTCTCTTGGCGCCGATTAAAGAGAGATTTTCTTCGCAAGAGTTCAAGTCCCTGGCGCACCTAGTACAAAAGGTATCGGTTCATGAAAGCCGGTTTCAAGAGGCGAAAAGGGATAAGTACCAGAGGAGGGTTGCTCAAGTACAGGTTTATTCATCGGACTCAGGTGATGAGGAATCCGATGCTGAGGTTGGATTGGCAGAGTGGGCCAGGAACAAGAAATCAGTATCATGTCCATGGGTCAAGGATATCGGCAAGGAGGAGCGGTATGATTTTGATGTTAGTAAAGCCGATAAAATCTTTGACTTGCTGTTACAGGAGAAGCAGATACAACTACCGCCAAGTCATGTTATTCCATCAGCTGAAGAATTAAAGAAGAAAAGATATTGCAAATGGCACAATACCATATCGCATCATACTAATGAGTGCAAGGTTTTTCGGCAACAAATTCAGTCGGCTGTTGAGCAGGGCAGAATCAAATTTGAAGACAAGAAGCCGATGAAGATTGACGGACACCCGTTCCCTATAAACATGGTCTATGCGGGGTCATCCTCAAGAGGTCAGGCCGATGGAGCAAGGCGTCAAAGGTATAAGTCAAGGATTACTTCATCGGGCATGATAGAGAAATATCAAGATATGAGGGACAGAGGGATGAGCCAGAAAGATATAATCCGCATTGGGACTGCCCGTTCTTCCGTTTCTGCTGGGACCAAGGGATGAGATTACCATCAGTTGAAAATTGCCCCGAGTGCAGTGATATGGGGAATCGGCATGGTCAGCAGCAGAATCATTCACAAGATTGGTTGCTTGGAAAAAGAGCATCGGTTCATAGCCGATTAGGGCCGATCCGTGAAGAGTTCTTTGAAGAGGATGAAGAAGTACGTGAGAAGCAAGTCCAGAATCCTCAGTGGTGTCCTAGTGGGATATTCATGAAAAATCAGAAGAGAAGGGCACAGCGACTATGACACCGAGAGCAGCAGGAAGAACAGAGTCAGGATCAGAGAGAGGCCGATCATCGTCACAAGAAAACCAAACGAGTTTGGCGCGTAAAGAGAAAAGATGATGAAGTTGACCAATTGGCCCCAACAAACATGGTGTTCTTTCTGCCTCGGGAGTATAAAGCACTTTCATCAGATGAAGAAGGCGATGAGGAAGTTTTTGCTCAACTGACACTGCAACCTGATCGGGCCATGTTTGATAAACCTGAAGAATCGGAGCATCGGCATCTGAAGCCATTACATATTAAGAGCTATGTAAATGGGAAGCCGATGACAAAGATGTTGGTTGATGGGGGAGCAGCAGTTAATCTCATGCCTCATGCCACGTTCCGAAAACTGGGGAAGACTGCCGAAGATCTGATCAAGACAAATATGGTGCTAAAAGACTTCGGTGGGAACTCATCAGAAGCAAAAGGCGTATTGAACGTGGAGTTGACAGTGGGGAATAAAACATTACCCACCACGTTTTTCGTCATCGACGGAAAGGGGTCGTACAGTTTACTTCTCGGCAGGGACTGGATTCACGCGAACTGTTGCGTGCCTTCGACAATGCATCAATGTCTGATACAGTGGCAGGGAGATCAAGTCGAAGTGGTCTTGGCAGATCGGTCAACCCATATTGCAATGACCGATCTACCAGTCTGGGAAGCCGATGGAGTCGACTGCTTGTCTGGAAAAGTATGGGAAGGAGACTACCTCAAGGTCACTAGCCAAGGGATACAGCCGATCCAGCAAATCGGCTCTGAATTATTACTCTGATGGACTCTATTGAAGACTTTGAGGGAAAGCTAGGGCAAGGATTTACGTCGGCCGATGAGTTAGAGGAAATTGACATAGGACCAGGAGATAGGCCAAGGCCGACGTACATAAGCAAAAAATTAAATCCTGGACTTCGAGAGGAATTGATAGCACTATTGAAGGAATATCGGGATTGCTTCGCATGGGAATACCATGAGATGCCAGGATTAAGCCGATTGATTGTTGAACATCGGCTGCCCAGTAAACCAGGATATCGGCCGTTCAAGCAGGCTCCAAGGAGGTTCAAGGCAGAGTTACATGAGCCGATCAAAGCAGAGATCATAAGGTTATATGATGCCAAGTTTATAAGGCCATGCCGATATGCTGAATGGGTTTCTAACATCGTCCCGGTGGAGAAGAAAAATGGAAAATTGAGAATATGCATTGATTTCCGGGATCTGAATAAAGCTACCCCTAAGGATGAATACCCAATGCCGATAGCAGATTTATTGGTGGATGCAGCCTCAGGACACAAGATTATCAGCTTCATGGATGGCAATGCAGGATACAATCAGATTTTTATGGCTGAAGAAGATATACATAAGACTGCGTTTCGGTGTCCAGGAGCTATCGGTTTATATGAGTGGGTAGTAATGACTTTTGGGTTAAAAAGTGCCGGTGCGACTTATCAAAGAGCGATGAATTATATATTTCATGATCTCATCGGCAGGTTAGTAGAAATCTACATTGATGATGTGGTGGTTAAATCTAAAAATGAGGAAAGCCATATAGCTGATCTGCGAAGAGTACTGGAAAGGGCCAAGAAATATGGGTTAAGGATGAATCCTAATAAATGTGCTTTTGGTGTATCGGCTGGGCAGTTTTTAGGTTTTATGGTTCATGAGCGAGGGATTGAAGTTAGTCAGCGAAGCATCAGAGCCATTAAGACTACGGAGCCACCAAGCAATAAGATAGAGCTGCAATCATTGATCGGCAAGATTAATTTTGTAAGGAGATTTATATCAAATCTGTCGGGGAGGATTGAGTCTTTTACTCCATTATTGAAGTTGAAAGCCGATCAAGAGTTTGTGTGGGGGGCAGCACAGCAGAAGGCGTTCGACGAGATCAAAAACTATCTGAGTTCCCCACCTATTTTAATTCCGCCGCAGAAAGGAGTGCCGTTCAAGTTGTACTTGTCAGCCGATGAGAAATCCATCGGATCCGTTTTGATACAGGAGTTTGTGGGAAAAGAGCGAGTTGTGTTTTATCTGAGCAGAAGGCTTTTGGACGCTGAAACAAGATATCCTGCGGTGGAGAAATTATGCCTGTGCTTGTATTTCTCGTGCACAAAGTTGAGGCATTATATCCTATCGGCTGAGTGTACAGTAGTTTGCCAAGCCGATGTGGTCAAATATATGTTGTCGGCTCCAGTCTTGAAAGGGCGAGTTGGTAAATGGGTTTTTGCTTTGACGGAGTTTGACTTGAGGTATGAATCGGCTAAAGCAGTCAAGGGGCAAGCAGTGGCGATTCATTGTACAGCACAGAGGGGCTCATGAAGATTATGTAGAGCCGATCCCATGGACATTGTTTTTTGATGGATCGGTTTGCAAGCATGGATCTGGTATCGGCTTAGTTATCATATCGCCTCGGGGGGCAAGTTTTGAGTTTGCTTTTACAATTAAGCCTTATCGAACTAACAATCAGGCAGAGTACGAGGCGGTGCTAAAAGGACTTCAACTCTTGAAAGAAATCGGAGCCGATATCATAGAGATAATTGGCGATTCTTTGTTGGTGGTCAAGCAGTTGTCTGGAGAATATGAGTGCAGGGATGATGTTTTGAGGTCATATTATGAGGAGTGTACGGAGTTATTGAAGGATTTCAAGATAGTATCGATAGATCATATTCCCAGGGAGCAGAATTTAGAAGCCAATGATCTTGCGCAAATTGCTTCAAGATATCGGCTGAATAGGCAAGTTGAGGTTGAAATAGCCGATATTGATATCCAAACAAAGGCCGATGACTGGAGACAGGAGATAATTGATTACTTGCAAAATCCGTCGCAATCGGTTTCCAGAAAAATTCGGTATAAAGCTATTAAGTATGTGCTACTTGATGGGAACTGTATTATCGGACTTTTGAGGGAGTTCTGCTTAGGTGCCTGAATCTGGAAGAAGCCAAAGTGGTTATGTGTGAAGTGCATGAAGGTATCTGTGGGACTCATCAATCAGCTGATAAGATGAAGTGGTTGCTGAGAAGGGTAGGATATTTTTGGCCGACGATGTTGGAAGATTGCTTCAGGTACTATAAAGGATGTCAAGATTGTCAGAAATTTGGAAATGTACAACGAGCACCAGCGTCGGCTATGAATCCTATCATCAAACCGTGGCCGTTCAGAGGATGGGGAATTGACATGATCGGCCAGGTTTTTCCTCCATCAAGTAAAGGACATAAGTTTATATTGGCGGCAACAGATTATTTTACCAAGTGGGTAGAGGCAATTCCTTTGAAGAAAGTTACGTCCAAAGAAGCGATCGAGTTTGTAAAGGAGCATATAATTTATCGATTTGGGATTCCTCAGACGATAACTACTGATCAGGGGTCTATCTTTGTAGCTGATGAGTTTCAACAGTTTGCTGCCAGTATGGGGATCAAGTTATTAAATTCGTCGCCTTATTATGCTCAGGCCAATGGACAGGCAGAAGCTTCTAACAAGAGTTTGATCAAGTTGATTAAGCGGAAAATTGACGAGCAGCCGCGGCGATGGCATACTACATTAGCCGATTCACTATGGGCCTATTGGATGGCGTGTTATGGATCTACTCGGGTGCCACCCTATCAGTTGGTATACGGACATGAGGCGGTTTTACCGTGGGAGACTAACATCGGCTCCAGGAGAATTTCTTTGCAAAATCAGTTGACAGCCGATAACTATTATAATTTAATGACGGATGAGCTTGAAGACTTGGCTCAGAATCGGTTAAGGGCGTTGGAAAGGATCAAGGAAAATAAGGCTAAAGCAGCTCGGCATTATAACAAAAAGGTGGTGAATAAGTCATTTGCCGAGGGAGATCTTGTGTGGAAATTGATTTTACCGATCGGGTCCAGGGATAATAAGTTTGGAAAATGGTCGCCTAATTGGGAAGGGCCTTATCGGATTAATCACTGTGTGCCTGGTAATGCCTATGTATTGGAAGATCTTGACGGGACAGAGTTTGCTAAGGCGCTTAATGGAAAATATCTCAAGAAGTATCATCCCAGTGTTTGGATCAACTCTTAAATCGGTTAAGTGAGGCTGATTTCTAAAATAGTCCGGAAAGCCGATGTCTTTGCATCGCCTAAAGTTAGTCGATATCGATTGATATCGCCTTTAGACCAAATAAACAGAAGAATATCGAGGGTGGAGAAAGTAGGCAGCAGAGCCGATCAGATTATATGACAGCACAGGGTTGATCGGCATGTTTCAGGGAATCATAAGTTACAAATGTTTAAGTTTACAGAAATTTTCGGATCACTTCAATTGCACGCAGACGTATCTGGTCGATCTCATTGATAGCACGGATGTCGTCTTCATCGGAGCCTGGGATGGACTTCAAATTCTTACGCCGATGAATGACCTGACGTACAGTTGCTGCTACCTTGGCCTCTTGATTTTGAATAGCTTGCGGTAGGTCGGTAAGCTGGGATTCTGTTGCTGCAAGATCTTTGCGAACTTTTTCAAGTTCCGCCAGCAAATCGGCTTCCTTTTTCTTCAGTTGGTCTATCTTGGGTTGGAGCTCTTGAGGGGCAGCGGCCATGTCATCAAGCTTTTTCTTTTCTGCTTGGGCCAATAGCCGATCGGCTTGGATATCTTTGGTAATCTTCTGTTGGTCAGCACGATCGGCTATGCGCTATCTGAGCTTGATAAGTTTGAATCTGTGAGACTCCAGATATGCTGCAGGGGTTAATGCATCGACGAGTTCTTCGGGCAGATAATGTTCAATTTCTGCAAGCCTTGCCCGAATCGAGCCACAGTCTTCTACCAACGCGTCGATTGGGTTGTCCAGCCGATGGTTGATGCTTGATAGATAATCGCGCACATCGGCTGGGAACGACGGTTTTGTTGCTGCGCTGGTGGCTGTAGCTTCTTCTACCTCTAAGTACTTGCCGATGTCGAAGGAGAATAGATCGGCTAAGGACTGCAGAATTGGCATCGGTAAAGGGATCGGTGAAAAGTTGAAAGCAAAATATGGGCGAAAAGAAGTTACCTGGGGAAGGACATCGGCAGCTCGGGCGACATCGGCTTCAGGGAGATGGATAGGTTGTTCTTCGGAGGGGCCGATATCAGCCGATGGAGTAGGGGCGGTGTCGACGACGACTGAAGGACTTGGTGCCGAGAGTGGTGCGGCTGGAGAGGCTATCGGCTCAGTGCTTGGAGGGACGTCAGAAGGTTGAAGTTCCGGGGCCGATGGCTCGAGCTGGAAAGGAAACTGATAAGATGAATGAGGAAATGAATGATGATGTGGGCTTGGCGCATAACTGAGGAGATGAGGGAGCCGATGGTACCCGCGGAGAAGATGGCGTCGTGACAGCGGCATCGGCACCAGTTTTCTGCTTCTTTGAGGAGGGGCGATGGGCCAACTTCTTCCGTTTTTGTCCCATCGGCCGGGGCGCCTTGAGGAGAGCCGATGGAGATGGGGCATTGCGCCCTAAGTTTGGGGTGGCCGATGGAGGTTGATGCAGGATCGGCCGACCGCTGTTGCTGGTTGTTGGGGGCTCGACGTTAGCAGCCTATAAAATTAAGTGTGAGAGATGATCGGAAATAATGATTAACGCGTATGGATGTTACCTCTGTATCAGATTCAGCATAATCGGCGTCAAGACGAGAGCAGTAGTGAGTGACGGCCAAGCTGAATAGATGTTTTTTCCATTCTGACCACCATCGGACAAAGAGCTTGGTGTTGGCCGTACAGATATTCACCTCGGTGGCGGCACCTAGAGGCAAGGATTCTGTCAAGGTCCGCATCCGATCGTATTCTAGGGCGTTGGTGACTATGCCCCGGGCCTGAAGTTTGTTGATGAAGAATAGGCCGATCGGGAGCTGACCAAGGCCAAACTGGCGAGCACCGACTGATGGATGATAAAATTCGTATGACGGCTGCGATCGGCCCAGAGAGAAGCCAGTCGGCAAGCAGCAAGAGTGATGGCCGACAAGTATATGGCTTGGACTCGTCAGTATCCAAAGCATTGAGTGGGTCAAAGTTTAGAAGGCATTTCAAATGATGATGCATCATTATATGCAAACCAGAGAGTGCCTCCCTGGTGAAAACCATAGTAGAACCCTTGAGCCAGTAACTAAGTTCAGTGGGGGCCATCTTGCCGCCAGAGAGGGGTCGATGCGGCTTCACCCATGGAAACACATCGGCGATAAATGGATCTTCGTCTTCTGTGTAATCGGCTGGGTAAGGATTGTTGGAGAAGAGAAGTCCTAGGGACGGCCTTGGAGGTGTAGATATTAAGCCAAGCTGCACAAACCACCAAGGACCCCCGATATGGCCGACGGGCTGGCCGACGACTTAGCTTGGTCGCCACTTTGGTGAAGCAGGTGATAAGTGGCACCAAGGAGGAATTGACCCAGGGGGGATTTGTTTTCGGTCGACCCAAGCTTTCTGCCAACGCACTGCATAATTGATCGTCGGACCAAGGGTTGCACCACCGAAAACAAACCGCTCCAGCCATAAATTCAGAAAAGCAGCATGCTCACGGTCATCGACCGGTCCAGTTCCCTTATTGTGGAGAGATATGTACCTGGACCAGCCGCCGATGTTCTTTGCCTGGAGCCGATGAGCAGGTTTGAAGCGAAGCTTGAAGGGGTCGATGTAGCTCGTTGTGTCGAGGCAGGTGAGCATGGTCACATCCAGCAAGGTGGGGGTCATCGGCCCATGCCCGAACAGGAAGGCATTGAGAGCATCGGACCAGAAGTATGAGGCTGATGCAAGCAGGGGTTCGTTCCTTTCCATATCGGCCAAAGAGAGATTGATGCAATGGCCGATATGTGATTCTTCCCAGAGAGTTCTCTTTGAAGCCGATACCCTGATGTACCAATCCCTCCAACCGGACAACTTGCTCGGCCATGACCTGAAGCTATTGGTCCAGTCACTGGTCAGCATGGCGGAGTTCTTGAAGGGGATCCGGTGGGTCTCGGCGTTGATGAAATCCGTGGGGTCTTCGATACCCATGGGGCCATGATAGAAGAAGCTGGGGTAATCGGCCGCCGGAATCAGGATCTGGTCTCTAAGATGCTATAGTAAGCAAGAACACGATGGAGAACAGGTAAAAAAAAACGGGGCAGATCGGATTCGTTTAGGCTACAGATCGGAGGAAAGACAATCGGGTAAGGAGGTTATCTCAAGGACTGCGGACGCTGATGCCATTGCAAGGGAGGACGAAGATGCAGGAATCAACGGCCGAAGAAGAGGGATGTGACGGTTCATCTGGATTCGCTGGAGCTTGTTGAAGCGATTGGAAGTTGAAGCGGTGGTGCTCTGGTGATGTGAAAGCGTAAAAAAAGGGGGCTGGGGAGACGAAGCGTTTTATAAGGATATGATACCGAGCGGGAATCGAGGCCGTTGGTACTGTTTCAAACAATTATGGCAAGTGGGCTACCTTGGGCCGCGTTGGTATGGAGGAAATTTGAAGGCCCAAAGATGAAAGAATTTCGAAGTCCTATAGAGAACTCCGAAATTGGGGGGCATGTGTTGACGCCAAAATTTGGTAAGGCCCTGTGTCAGATTCGGTCAAAGGGGAATTGCAGTCAACTGGCGAAGATTGATCTAGAAGAGACCGATTCTGAAAGGGAGCCGTAGAGATCGCTATTTGGCAGTCGTTTACTGTACATATTAATTAGGCAAGTTTTATCTTTAGGAAACCTGACCTCGTGCCCGGTCAGGATGTGTTAGCGTTTTCTGTTTTAATTAGAAAATCATATACCGTGTCCTATAAAGACTCATGTAACTCGGGGTATATATACGTGTACCCGGGGACCTTGTAAATCATCAAATCCACACAGATCAATCAAATTCGGCGCATCGCCACCCTTTCGACGGGTTCTTGCTTCTCGAGCGGGGCTGCATCGGTTAGGTCCGAACTCCTGCGAGAGGGTAAGACTCGTCACCCCTTACCCAAGTGTATCTGCCCTGTCTACGGCTGCATCGGTTCGGTCCGACCTCTTAGGCCGATCAGGTATACCACATCACGCGTGCGTAGATCTTATCAGCTTACTGGGGGCGATTTATCATCAGTTCGTGCTGCATCGGTTGGTCCGACCTACTGAGCTGCCAGCAAATAAATCGTTCCTGCTAGGTTGATGGTTTTGCGCAAGTGTCTTATCGGAATGTATAGCCGATAATTATCTTATTACATCACAGTTGCATTAGGTCTATCGGCTTGTTGAGTTCCTTTATTATTATTATCTGTGCTGCATCAGTTGGTCTGAACTACTAGAATGATAATAATAGATTTATCCTTGTCGAGCCGATCGGTGTATATGCGACGTTCTATCGGAGTGCTTAGCCGATAGGTTATCTTTTTATAAAGCCGACTGTATTATCTTTACTATTTGGTCATCTATATTATCATCGTTTTCTAGCCGATGCACATGTGTTTCCTTGCAGTCGGCTAGCTTACTATTCTGCCTATCTATTTTATCATCGGCTTCTAGCCGATGCACATGTATACTGACAGCTTATCTATTTGCTTAAGCGTTATCGGTTTCCTAGCCGATACACAGGTGCCATCGGCCATCGGCTACAAGGAGCCTACATCAGTCCGTATCGGCCGATAGCCGATGTGCAATTGCTGCTGACCCGGGCACGAGCACAAGCGAGGACCCGGGAGCGAGGACCTGGCACGAGGACCCGGGCACGGCACGAGAACCGGCGCGGACAGCTGGGGCCCGGACAAAGTTTTATCATCGGCTTTCAGCCGATGCTCAAGCATTCCTTCGGCAATCCGCCAGCAGGATTCTTATTGGCCATTGAATCCCTGAGCTAATATCTCCTTGTCAATTGCGGGGTCAAATTGACTGGCACGCCTACGAACCTCAAATATTTTAGGACCTGCACTGGAGCTAAGCAGATCTCCCAGGCCTTCGCGTGTCACCCGGACGCCGAACGGATCCCCGGCGGTTTTCGGCGCCAACACCTCCTCGGCTCCTCCGCCTCCTCGGCTCCTCTGCCTCCTCCCGCCGGCCTCCTCGGCCTCCCGCCGCCTCGGCCGCCTCCCGGCCTCCTCAGCTCCTCCGTCTCCTCCCTCCTCCCGCCGGCCTCGGCCTCCGCCGCCCTCTTCCTGCGCGCCTCCCCGGCGCCGCCCTCCGCCTGCCTGCCTCCCCGTGGCCTCGCGGCGGCGCGGCCTCCGCCGCCGCCCCCCGGCCAGGGCGTGCCCCGTGCCGTGCCGTACCGGCCGCTACAGTGCACGGGCCGTGCAGCGCTGGCCCGCCATGCCACACCGCCGGCCCAGACACGGCATGGCTACTCGGACCGTGTCGACCCGGGGCATGTTACTGTAGCACCGTGCCCGGGCCGGTCCGACAGGGTACGGCCCATTTGAACATTTATAAAGGAGCCACACACGAGCAAAGCTTCAAAATGGCACTATGTGCTTATATGTACGGTAGTATGGTAAGGTTTTTTCACTCTCTTGTTTAAATGGACAGGTAGAATCAGCAGCCAAGTGGTCAGCAAAATGTATGCTTCTGTGTGCACGATTCAGCCGAGCATCAGTTCTGCGGTTCTTTTCTTGTCTTCTATGAGTGCTCAATTGTGTGTGTGAGGTGATCCTCTGTTCATGATCTGCTAAGAGCCTGTGTGTGTGTGAGAGAGAGAGATTTTGATCTGTTGAGAGCTAGAGATGTTTCTATCTTCTATTTGTATTTAGATTTTTCGTTTTTTACCTTGAATTAGACGAGCATAGATGCTATTGGTCTTTTCTTGGATCCGAATTCTTCAGTGTTTTGGTGGTATTCGAGAAATGAAGTATTCGATTTTTCCATGATTAATTGCAGTAGATATTCCTAGTTTCCTACCGCCCGCCGCACCAAACCTCCTATCGGGAAGCAGCAGCTCGTCACTGCACATGAGCAATTCAGCACACCGTCATCAGCTCGTTGCCCCGTGTTCGTCCACCCCGCTGCATCACAGAGGGCCAGATCTGCGGATATCCCCTTCAACTTAATCAATGGCTCAGATGGATTAATTTATTTCGTGCGGTATGTTTGATTCATTTATTGATTAAAACAGAAACACTAAAAAGAATGTATGAATTATGAATTTTGAAAGAAAGCTGCAGATCTGCATTCATCTGCATTATGAATTTTTCTCCCGTCGACAACGAGGTCCCCTCGGGTGCTCTCGAGAAGGCTGAAAAATCACCAATTTGGCATCTAGGCTTGCAGGCAGCCCAGATGGGAATAAACAAGCTAACGTACGTACTCGCTTCTGTACATGTACGGCCGCCATGCCGCGTCGCACCCGAGTTGACGAGCCGAGCAGAGCAGCTATGGCCGCCTGGCGCACGCACACACCAGTTTTTGGAAGCCTAGGCCTTAGATGAAGTCAACAGTTACGGCGGGGCTGAGGAATCGCAGTCGGCGAATAGAGGTCGCACGGCCACGGGTGGAGGGCTCGATTGCCTAGGGTGCGTAGGAGGAAGAGGCGGCGGCGAGGTGGCGATGGAGAGCATCGGAGAGATGTCTCGGTGGAGGTCGAGAAGATGTTTTTCGCGAGTTGGGATTGGGAGGGAGGGAGGGAGGGAGCGAGGGATCGGAGATGTATTGCTAATTGGAGCGCTAGGTAGTCCCAACCTAAAAACTAAGTAATTTTTATTTTATTTTAATTTAGAAACTATTAAATAGTTTCCATATCGTAAAAACTATCAAATAATTTTTATGTTATTTTAATTTAGAAACTTATCCTAAAAACTATCAAGTAATTTTTATATTATTTTAATTCAGAAACCACTTAGTAGTTTCTATGTTATGGTATATCATATGCATATCACTCTAAAAAGTATTGTTCACAATACATCATTTTAATTAGTCACTCAATTCTCTCTTCAATCCATCAATTATCTTTCTTTCTCACTATCATGTAAATACTATTCTCTTCCAATACAAAATTTGATGGTGTATAGTATATAAGTTTTCGTGTTAAAATTGGGTCTTGCATGAAACCCAGTTTCTTCCTCTCCCTATTTTCTGTCTCATTTAATATACTACCATATAAGCTAAAAATCTTATGCTGCAGTATAATTAATGTTATAGAAACTATCCTAGGTGGAGGGTTGGAATTGCCACTTGGCATTCGTTTCTGTTGTTACGCACACAAAACGAGAAACATTATTAACACGTGATTAATTAAATATTAACTTAAAAAATAAATCTATTTAATTTTTTAAGATACTTTTTTATAAAATTTTTTTATAAAAACACACAGTTTAACAGTTTGAAAAATATGCTTACCTGAAACAAGAGAATAAGAAAACAAACGTAGAAGCACGAACGAACATGGCCTTAATCATCCTTCCAACGTGGGCTGTTAGACCAAGAGAATTTAATGGTTGAAAAACATCTAGGGTACATTTTTTAGGTGAATTTTAAAAAAATTAACTGGTATTTTTTATATTAGTATACATGACGTGCTACTAGTACTGCGTGCCCTTACCAACTAATCCTAAATTCCTAATCACTTTCAAATAGAAATTTGATTCCCGTTACTTATCTCTATCAGCTTTTTGTTCGTGTTTTGACTACAGGAATTAACAGTATTATATTATCTTTGCAACTTTAATACTCCCTGCGGTTTAATGTTGACACCATTGATTTTTAAATGTAAGTTTGGCCATTTATCTTATTTAAATTTTTTGCAAATATATAAAAATATAAGTCATGTTTAAAGTACTTTTAATAATAAAATAGATTACAATAGTAAATGATAATTACATAATATTTTTGAATAAGATAAATAGTTAAATATACGTCTAAAAGTCAACATACATTAGAAACAAAAAAATTACCTATATTTATATCCGATCGATCTGCACTGCAGGGTGCTCCCTGTGCCACTCGTTCTTCCTTGCTAAACTTGTCCCTGGAACCAAACCGAGAAAGAAGGCACAAGGGCAATAATACATTGAAGTGGATTCGTTAATCTCTGTCTCTACTGTTATAAAAGCAAATAGTGTTTCTGCCTTTTTTTTTTTTTCGTCCGTCACGATATCATCATGACATCATCACACTTATTGATTCGTCTGTCATCCGGTTGGCAACTTGCTCCTGTCCATGCGTATAGATGGGACCGTTGTCTCACGCTCGGAGCTAATCGAACATGCCCATCGGTCTCAAACTCTCAATCGAATCGAATTTGGAATAGAAATAGAAATCAAATCAAAACGGATCCCTCTCCTCCCATGCCATATGCCCTGTTGTCTAGATGCATTTGATCCAGCACCAATCAATCATCCAATAAAATCCAATCCAATCCAAACCTAGAACCAAAATAAAATAAAAAAAATCAAATTGATTCTTGGCTGATTAATTTGTTGCGCCTGCCGATGGATCCCCATGCTGCACCTAGCCCTACAACTGCAGGCTTTCCTACTACAGGATGAGTGCAGCAGGAGGCAGCAACAACTGCTACTACACAGATCAGTTGGCTGCCAACCAGTAAAGCTGATGCGAGCTTACATGAGGCGGAGAGGGGGAGCGAATGACCTCTTGGAAAGGAGAGCTGCTGTAGGCTCACGGATGACCTCCGACAGTGCACTCCCGTCGGCTAGAGCCACCACTAGATCCATCGCCATCAACGCCGCCAAGCTCCTTGCACCATCCGCGCGTGCCGCCATCACCGAGGTCGTCGCCTCGATTTTCTCTGCCTGCTGCTTCTAGCGACGAGGAGGGGATGGCAACGATGCTCTGATCTGGTCAATAATTTGGCCCGCACCGCCTCGACCTACCCGGCCTCGGAGCTCGGTGGCCTCGAAGCTCGCCGCTCGGAGCTCACCTGGCCCGTGCTGCTAGGGATCTTGTCGGGCCACTCTGCCGGGGAGCTGGTCGGCGGAGAAGGGGGAGGGGAGAGGCGAGAGTCGGCGAGATCAAGAAATTGGAAAATGGGGATCGAGGGGTCTGGAGGGGTGAGTACTGCTTTTATATTAGTTTAGGAATTTTAGGGAGTCTAGTGTAAAATTTTGGGCTCTTATATAAACTTAAAAACTATGAGAACTAAAATAGAAGATGTTTGAGGCTGATATGAAAAATTGAAGCTACTATATAAGGCTATTTGCACTATGGGAGAAAAATATTTTAGATGAGTGGGGTCAGCCTATGTGGCATCTTGATGCCACTCAAAAGAGGAGCTTGCATTGTGAATGCCCTCAGGCACGCATGTAGTAGATCGCTCAATGGTCTCATCCTCGTGCACGTCGGTGAGGAAGGATACCGCCACCACTCCATCATTCACGGGAGCCATGGTGGGTTTGCTTGACAGAGCCGCGCACGACCTCGGTTGCACGCGTGCACCAAGAAGAGGGCCCACCACAGCTCTCGCTCTCCATTGGCCGTACATCACTCCGTCTTCGTCATCCTAGCATCCCTCTTAGTGGAGGCGGCTGGGAAGAAGCAAAATGGCGCTAGGGTTAAGGCAGCCCTTCATCTCAAATCGAACGGACGAAATCACCTCACAACATCAGATGGGCATGCGGGACCTGCGGCCCTGCATGAAATCGTGGCCCAAGACCAAGTTGGTGAGCCTTAGCCTGTGCAGGGAAGGGAGGGAGCATGGGAAAGAAAACAGGCCAGCCGAATGTGGCTTGTGCTTGGTAGTTGTCTTAGCGCGTAATTTATTTTCTTTATTTTTACATCTATGGACTATAGTACAATGTGGCGTGAGTTTTTGATGGGCTGAATTTCTTAAAATTTGGTCTTCTTCAATAATGTTTTTGCAGCTTTAAATGAGGATCCTTCCTAGCCAGGTGTGCATGTTATTCAATGAAAATATTTAAATTATATTTTTAACTAATAGTTTTTAGAATATGTTGCAACATGCGGGTATATCTGCTATATTCTTAAAAGAAATTCAAGTATGGCCACTCGGCCCATTCAGGAGCATTGTACTCTCTAGTTTCATCATTATATTGGGTTAGCCTATGTAATTACCCATCATCCGTATAGAGAAGTTTGTTCTCTACTAATTGAATGCACATAGCAAAGCGCATCATCTGGAATAAAAGATAAGAACAAGATAGTATAGTTGGTCAAATACATCAATCTATATTTCTCTTATATTTTACTCGCCTATAGCGAAGCGCATACTGCTAAAATAAAGCTTAAACTCCCCTACTGCGTTTACCCATTGCAACACACGAGTGTTTTTCTAGTTCTACATAAGAAGATATATTCACCACTCTACTTGATTAGTTGCTAGTAGAGATTGATGAAATCAACAAGGAGATCAAAGGATACAGAGCAACAAGACCAGAGCCATGAGCGGCGGCAAGGGCGCTGCCGCGGCCACCAGCCTCCGGGGTTTGGTTAAGCCGGAGCGTTAGTACATGCCTACTCCACAAGAGTATGACGAGGAGAGCTCGCGCCTTCTCTCCAAGATCGATGCTTCCTGCAGGGAGGCGCGCCGCCGACTCGCCGTTGATCAGGCCACGCTACTCCACGCCGGCGGCATCTACGTTAGCCTCCTCGACCCCATCTCCAACCGTGTTGTGGAAAACGGTTGGTACAGTCGTTTATACGGCCGTTAATACGGATACGGTAAGCAATTCGTGTCACTTATCGCTGATACGGTCTATATTAGTTGTTCATGAACACAAACATTCCGTTATTAGCGATTAATCGACCGTTTTCCGTCTAACCGTTGTATAATCGGCGTAATTACAAGGCTCAACCTACCAGCCTATTAGCTTTGCTCCCTAGTATTCGATGCATAACTATAATTGTTGAGATGCACTTTAGTATATATTGACTAATGTTGGTTTTTCTATTTAAAAATAGTAGGAATATATTTAGGGAGCGCCTATTCATTAAACGTTTGAAAAAATCGAATCCGTTAAAGATTCGTCTAATGGGTCTTCTTTGAGTTTGGGCCGATAGCCCAATAACAACTCTCGCCCTTTATGGGTTTCTTTGCATTTGGACCGGTAGCCCAATAATGACTTGGTCCAGTAACCCAGAAACAAACACTATGGATCAATCATCCCCTACCATGTGCATGCATGCATGGGCTCAGACATTATTACTACCTTAGAGCACTAGATAAAAACTGTTACAAAAAACAACATTTTGCTCATCTTTCATTAATCAAAACCAAAAAAAATCTGCAAACTTGCACTATAATTATATGAAACTTGCACCATAACATTGTGCAACTTTAATTTATGATATGTGCAACACACATATAATATGTAAAACAAAGGAAATGTAGTAGGTGCATCAAAATGCATCAAACTTTTGGATGGTCAAGCACTCCGATAGTCCAACTACTTTGCTTGTGTAAATTGATGCACTTTGCATCTCAAAATCACCCAGCAACACTATGCACCTCAAAATACCCAGTCAAGACAGACCAGCCAAAATTCCAAAACTCGGCCAGGCAAACTCTATATCAAGAACATTCCAAAACTTCCAGTGAGATCTCAGAAAAATATCCATCTCCCTTTCTCCCATGACCGTTACAAGCCTACACAGAAAGGCTTAGTCCAGTGTGATGCAATGCACAAATTGATTATGGAAGCAATAATCAATTGTTGCACAAACTTATAAGTGAAGTTGCACAAATTGATATTTGAAGTTGCACATGACTGAAAATGGCAACTATAAATACCTAGGAGTGCAATTTGCAAAGAAGGGATAAGTATTAGCTCCTGACTTTGAAAAATCACAACAATAAATTAATTACTTCATTTTATCAGTCATATAAAAATCTCCGTAGAAGACAATGTTATGCAGGACAGCATCAACTTCATTTAGGTGAGAGGAAATAGAAAAAATTAAAAAAACATTTATAAAAGAGCAGAAATTATCAGTTGAGGCCAGCCATGTGTGTTTGTATGTCTCTGTATGTGTGTCTTTAGGTTAATACAATGCTTCTCAAGCTATAGACTTCTTCATCTTTTCAAATAATTTATGAAACAAGTACCCTAAGAAAAACTCTCTTCTCCTAGACTGAAGCATAGGGGCAAGCCCAAAAAAAAACACATATGCCTTTATGTGTAGGATGGTGGCATCTTATGAACCATAGAGTGAACCTTTATGCACGTTTTCTGCATAGACAAACAACAAAAGAAATTTATAGAATTAAACCGTTAAATGCAGTTGCACATATTTATAAGTGAGTTGTACAAATTTATAACTAAAGTTGCACATGATCGATAATGGCAACTACAACAAGTTGAAAATGCAATTTGGAACTACAATAACTTGGAAGCTGACAATAGAGAGGACTCTATAAAGAGCATCTCCACAACAGCGCTCTCACCATTAGACACTAACATTCCGAGCAAATCATTGCCCAAAAACCAAAAGTGGAGCTACAATTACTACATTCATAGACTAATCCCCAATTTAAACAAAACATACAGATATAAAAATTCACCATCGTCCACCCTAAATCGCAAAAGAAAATGGACAAAGAAAACGATTGCAATCCGCGGATTTTGTTTGCAGAAAAAACATTAGGTACGAACGGAACCAACAGGAATATAGCAGTACTTCCTTTGTATGGCTCGCATTCACAAAACCGTCAGAATACCAATCAAAAGGCCACCCAAAAAAACCATTAGAATCTCTAGCTGCTGGAGCCGAAAACAAGTGCATAGCTTGCCATCATCTTGATCAGAATGAAAATCCAAATACAGAGCTGCCAAGTTCTCACATGATTTCCATGAACAGAACAATACATGAAAATCCTAATGTAATTAATCTTCTAACACACAAAGATAGAGCTGTAATAATCAAGCAGCTAATAAATCAGTCTTCACAATAAAAGAACCGAAAACTTTTCAGAGAATTATAGCTGTGCAAAGAAGCCATGAACCACCATGGTTCATTTCTGTTATATGCCAATTAACATAGCATAGCATGTTCTGCAAAAAGGTTACTACAAAATTTCTGAGCCAAAGTACAAAACAATAGAGAACTAGTCACAACTTATGTTCTGTAATTAATATAAATCCAATTACATCACTAGCACTAACCAAAATATCACTGAACCAAACATCACAAAGTTTCTATGGTAGTGCAAAATTAGTACCAAAAACTAAGAATAATACGATTGACCTTGTCCACCTTACAAAACTATTGCTGAAACCAAAAGACACCTGAAATCAATAGGAAACCTGAAACCATGGAAATAGTCTATCACCAGTGAGGCAATGACCGCTAGGGTGATAATGTGAAGCAAAATGTTCAGGTGATAAAGGTACAAATGAAATCAAAGCACCGACAAAATTCCCCAATCCTGGCAAAACCCTATGCACAACATTTTCCCTTGTTAGAAGAATCAAATAGGAAAAGTAATAACCTCCAAATCAAAATATCCAGTGAGAAGAGGGAGAGAGAGAGAGAGAGAGAGAGGAGGAAAACTCAATTGTTCACACTGGTGCTCACCTGCCAACACCTTCGCCGGCCACCCTCGTTGCCTGCCATCTGCCGTCCACCAAGTGCCACAAAAGCTACATCCAATAGAAGAACCAAACCCCTGAATCGAACAAAAAAAATCATAAGACTTGCATCCACATGGTCAGCAAAAAAAATAAGAATCCATCAAAAACTCACCAAATTCACATGGGTGCTCAAAATCAGAATCGGAGTCGACCGCCTCCGCCCCCCCCCCTCCACTCCCCCTCCGCACCTGATGGAGACGCTGAATCGCCCCTTCCCCACCGTGCCGGCGGATCGATCGCGGAATCACGCCCCTCCTCGAGATCTCTAGCACCGCACGGCAAGAAAGAGGAAAAAGGAATTTTTTTGATTTTTATATTTATTTATTAAAAGATTTGCAAAAGTAGATTTTTGTTTGAAAAAATTGCAAAAATAGACTCCCACCGCCCTCTGGGAGGGCGGTTTTTAAAAATCGCCCTTCTAGAGGGCGATTTTATGACGTGGCTGACGGCCGTTGGCCCCCCGCCGATGGCCGTCAGCCATTTTACGGGCGGCCCCCGGGCCTCCCAAAAACCGCCCTCTCAGAGGGCGGCAAGGGGGCCGCCTGCAAAAAACACCGGCGCGGGCGCGGCCGAGGGCGCGGGGCGCGGGCGCTGGCGCGGGACGCGGTCGCGGGGCCGAGGGCGCGGCAGCGGGGCGCGAGCACGGGGCCGAGGGCGGGGCGCGGGGCCGAGGGCGCGGACGCGGGGCGCGGGCGCGGGGCGCGAGCGCGGGGCCGAGGGCGCGGCCGCGGGGCGCTGACGCGAGCGCGGGGGCCGAGGGCGCGGGCGCGGGGCGCGAGCGCGGGCCGATGGCGCTGACGCGCGGGCGCGGGGCCGAGGGCGGGGCGCGGACGCGGGCGCGCGGGGAGGGAGGCCGGCCCCAGGGGGCATTTCGCAGGCGGCCCCCTTGCCGCCCCCTGAGAGGGCGGTTTTTAGGAGGCCCGGGGGCCGCCCGTAAAATGGCTGACGGCCGTCGGCCGAGAGCCCGATAGCCGTCAGCCACGTCATAAAATCGCCCTCTGGAAGGGCGATTTTTAAAAACCGCCCTCCCAGAGGGCGGTGGGAGTCTATTTTTGCAATTTTTTCAAACAAAAATCTACTTTTGCAAATCTTTTAATAAATAAATATAAAAATCAAAAAAATTCGAGGAAAAAGATCCCCTCGCTCGTGAACTCTCTCCAACCCGAGAACAAAAAAGAAGAGGATATAGGTGGCCAAACGGGCGGACCGGGCTGGCACGGCCCGAGGCACGGTCCGGCACGGCCCGCTACGGCACGGCCCGTGTAGGCACGGTTCCTGTAGCGGGCCGTGCCGTGCCGGCCTGCGTGCTTCCCCCCGGCCCAGGCACGGCACGCCGAGGTCGTGGGCCGTGCCGGCGGGCCGGCCCGGTCCGCCGACGCCTGCCGCCGCGCGTCCGCGTCCCCGGCCTCCGGCGCCTGCCGCCGCCTCCCCGCCTGTGCGCCGCCCCCTCCGCCCGCCCTCCCGCGCGCGCCTCCCCGGCCTCCGCCGCCTCCTCGGGCTCCCGCCGCCTCGGCCTCCTCCCTCCTCCTCGCTGGCCTCCTCGGGCCCCTGCCGCCTCGGCCTCCCGCCCGCTCGGGCCCCCGCCGCCTCCCGCCGGCCTAGGCCTCCTCCCTCCTCCCGCCCGCCTCCTCGGCTCCTCCGCCTCCTCCCTCCTCCCGCCGCCGCCTCCCCGCCCTCTCCTCCTGCGCGTCTCCCCGGCCTCGCCTCGGCGCCGCCGCCCTCCTCCTGCGCGCCCGCCCCCGCCGCCGGGACGCCGGCCTCCTCGGGCCCCCGCCGCCTCGGCCTCCCGCCTCCCGCCGGCCTCCTCGGGCCCCCGCCGCTGCGCCGACTCCCGACTGAGTCAGTGAGTACTGAGAAGACTGACCGAGAGTGAGAGATGAGTCAAAAAGAAAAAAAAGACTTAAAAAATTTAAAAAAATTAGAGGAGTTATAAAAAATTATGAAAAAAAAGAAAAAACATTATCTGAGATGAGTAAAAAAATACTCATGTTTTTAATTTTTTCAGATTTTTTTATAACTCCTCTAATTTTTTTTTAATTTTTTAAGTCTTTTTTTTCCTTTTGTACTCTTCTCGCAGTCACTCTCACTTGATGATATTAGAGAAGGAAATTTTTATATTCTTTAAACAAACAAAATAGAAGAAACATATATAATTATGTAATTTAATTTTTACATAGATATAGGAAAAAATTACACAATGACCTTTATTGATTTTGATATTACACAGCTGCCTCATTAAAAACTCTGTCATGTAAAAACTCAATTTTGAGAAAACCATGACAAAGAAAAAAGAGTACAGCTAAAGGTCAATACTAAAAAATAAAAAAGATTACTCTAGTTCGTCATTTTGTAGGTATAGATTTTCAAACTGCTCAGCCAAATCTTGGTTCTCCGTGGTGTGTTGGGCACGTTCCTTAGCTAGCTCCCAGTCTTTAACCGCAAGTAGCATTTCTACCACCTCACTGCGAAGATTCCTTCTTCTCTCCTCAATAATTCTTCCGCAAAGACTGAAGGCCGATTCGGATGATACCGTAGACACAGGCACCGTGAACACATCTCGTGCTAGCTTTAAGAGCACGGGATATTGGGACTTGTGATCATTCCACCATTGAAGAACGTTGAGATCTTCCTGGTTGATCGAGTCGCTGTCCAAGTAGGTGGACAGCTCAAGAGCTTCAAGCGAAGCGTGTGCAGGACTTGCTGCGGCCGAACTTCCACCGCCAGTGCTCGAAGAAGAAGAGGAACCACCCCAAATTCGGCCCCACTGCAATTTCTTCTTACCTGCGACAGGGACGGGTGGGGCTCTTTGCACGCGAACTCCCTGAAACTTAGTTTCATACTTTCGAAATACTTCATACAACTTTGTTTTAGAATTGGAATAGTAGTTAGTATAATCAATATTCATTGCATCCCGAATAAGATTCAAAATATTTAGAAAACCCCGTATTTTACCCCTAGGATCAAGAATAAATGCAAAAGCATACAAGTATGGAATGTTTCTCCAGTATTTAAGATATTTTTGTTTCATGTGAAATACTGCAACTCCTAATAGTTGATCATCTTCATATTCTTTTAATAAAGTGGCAATCTCAAAAATTTTATGCAAAATTAAATTAGCAGTTGGATAGTAAACACCACACAAAGTAACAGTTGCATCATAAAATGTTTCAAGAAAATAATAAAACCTTTCTACAACATGCCAAGACTGTTCTGTCAGTAGCGGTTGCCCATCACTAGTAACAACATTCTTGGACTGCAAGAAAACAGTTAGTATATCTTTGTAAGGCAAGACATGTTTCAACATTAAATAGGTCGAGTTCCACCGATGATCCGTATCTGTTTGGAACTTGCGTGAACGCCTGTCCGAAGCGATGCAAAATCGCTTGAAGGTCGCAAGTCGAGGATTAGAACCATTGAGCCATGTTATGGCTTCACGGATGAAATCGAGATATACACTTACCCTCTTAAAACCGGACTTAACTATAAGATTAATAACATGGCAAGCACAACGTTGATGTAAAAGAAATGATTCAGCATAAACATTGAATAAAGGCTGCAAAATTTCCATTGCTCTGAAATTTGCAGCTGCATTATCTAGAGTTACTGCAAATATTTTATTTGTGATGCCAAAATCTTCACAAACTCTAGAAATTCGTTTAGCAATATTTTCTGCATTATGTGAAACATCAATTAATTTTAAAGCTATTACTCTGTTTTGTAAATCCCAGTCATCATCAACATAATGAGCAACTACACTAATATAGTCTTCCTTAGCCCTACCACTCCAAATATCAGATGTGATACTAATAGAAAATGTACAGGTAGCAAATAATTGTTTAATACTATCTCGGCCTTGGTTGTAAACATTCACCAAGTCCCAGGTTGTAGTTTGTCTACTAACAGCTTGAAACCTAGGATTATGAGCAGTTTTAATGTAAGTCTCAAATGCAGGAGACTCACCAAAATTTAGGGGTAGATCCTGTCTAGCAATTAAACGAGTAAGAGAATCTCGTGCTATTTGAGGATTATACTCTCATGAACGTACCGTACCGTCAGGATTCAGTACCAGTTGTTGCTGTCTTAGCTGGTAACCTTGCTTCTTCGCACACGCCTCAGCATGCCGCCTCAAATGCCCTGTTCCACCAGAAGATTTTCCAGAGAGTTTAGTCTTACAAATTTTACATTTCGCGTAAGTTACCTCACTTCCATCCGCGGCGGTCTCCTTGATCTCATCAAAATGTTGCCAGGCGGAGGAAGTTCTTGATCTCTTTGAGCCGGTTGCTGTTGATAGGCTCCCGCTCGCTGTTCCGGATGCTTCTGAAGCCGCATGTATTTCCTCCGGATGTTCTTGCGGTGTAGGAGCCGACCCGGAGTCGTCTCCTTGCGACATCAACAGATAGCTCGGGTCGAAGTCGCTCAGTTGGAACGTCGGGTAGTTCGGATCCATTCTGTAATATAAATAAAAAAAATTAGTATTACAAAAATAGTATGAACAAAGAAGAAAATTTAGGATTTTTTTTACCTTGCAGGAGCACCGGAGGCTGCAGCTATTAGCTATGAGAATGTGAGAAATTTTTGAATTTTAGACAAAATTTTGTCTAAATCAAAAATTTTGAGTAAAGAGAGCAAAAGAGAGGAGAATAGAGCACAAGAGGAGAGAATGGGAGGTTTGGATGAGCAAAAATATGGCTGGAGGTTCCCCTATTTATAGGAAAAAATTTCACAATTTTTTGGATTTTTTTGATATTTTTTGTCCTGCAACGGCTAGGTTCGAAATCTAGCCGTTTTTTCGACCGTTGGGACACGTGTCAGTTTTTTTACTGGGCCAACGCGGTTGATTACTGTTGCAAACAGTCATATCCTCGCAACGGGCGTCGGGCGCCACCGCGCCAACTCCTTCCTCGGCTCCTCCGCCCGGCTATTCCCTCCCGGGTCCCGGCCGGCTCCTACCTCGCCTCGACGCCGCCGCGCCGCCCTCACCTCCTTCTCCCGCCGGCCTCGGCCTCCGCCGCCTCCCCGGCGCCGCCCTCCGCCTGCCCGCCTCGGCGCCTCCGGCCTCCCCGTGGCCTCGCGGCGGCACGGCCTCCGCCGCCCCCGCCGCCCCCCGACTGTGCCGTGCCGTGCCGTGCCCCGTGCCATGCCGTGCCGGCCCGCCGTGCCGCACCGCCGGCCCAGGCACGGCACGGCTACTTGGGCCGTGCCGGCACGGCCCATGGCCAACCGTGCCGGGCCAGCCCTAGCACGGTTACTGTAGCACCATGCCCGTGCCGGCCCAACAGGGCACGGCCCATTTGGCCATCTATAGAAGAGGAGCAGAAGCTTAACAGGCCGGGAAATGCAGCCCGTTACACCAATCGCATTAGGCCAAGCCCGGTTCCATGCACGGATCTTGATGCTCATCCAACGGATGGACCAGATTGACAGATTGCAAAATTTCAAACGTTTGACCAATAGAAAAGGTGGAAAAAGATAGGATGGGCTAGATTTGGACCAGCCATGGCTTCTTTGCCGGCGTGTCACATTGGAGACGGAACCATTGCTAGCGTAACAAGGAGGAGATTTCCATGGAGGACAAGGAAAGGGAGAGGGAAGAGCTGAAGAGGAGATGTTAACTTGGACCTCCATGAGTCCATGGCCGCCACCTTTTTTGAAGGAACATTTTGTGGCGGTAAAGATGAGATCAGAGATACGGTGCTGCAGTAGCGGTGACCGGGGAGACAGGTGAGTGCTAGTTAGCTAGTACTAGTAGGAGTATAAAGTAAAAGGTAAGATAGATATACAGGTACAGAATTCAAAGAAATATTTACAAACTTCACTCAAATACAACAGATTCAACGGTACATAACTTGGGTGCTATTGCACTAGGTGCAAACAAATCTGCCTCCGCTGCAGCCCTGCGTCACTGGTATCATCAGGTATCAGGCCGTGGCGCCATCCATCAGGCCATCATCGTGCCGTTGGGCCATTCACGTGCACAGTGGCATATTGTTTGGGAGAAAATCACGGAATGGAATTATAGATTACCATCAAGGTAAATAATCATTCAACTTTCTGACTTGCCATTCATAGTTGGTTGTTTGCCCAATTAACAAAAGGTTTACAGCTTCAGTTTTACAATATTTTTGAAACACAGTACAAACGCAAACGCAGATTCCTTGCCCTGACAATGATTGCAAAGAACTTTATATATTTTTCATGGTTAAACGTTGTAAACTGCTATTATTAAACATTAGTTTCTAGTTAACATTGTCTGCTACTCGTTGATTTTATTTAGAAGGTGCTGCTCCTTGCTTAAATAGATTTATGGTACTGTACATGCTTTAATGATTTCTCTTACCGTGTTTTCGTTGCAATCAAATGCTTTACATACTGGTGTAACTAGTAATATGCCTGTGCTAACGCTACGGTAATAATTAATATTGCGAATGAAATAACCAAAAATATATTATGACTATATATATTTAACTTAGAATTCACTCAATATCCGTGACATCATCTAGAAACATTCTTCACTAAAAAGTATAGGTACTGCTGCTCTGAAATGACTAAAAAGGATAGCCTAGTAAGTTACAGACATTATATATCTAGGTTACAGAATCTGAAACTTGCAATATTATCTTCCTCACTCATGATGATTTATGCCAAAAAATTGAAAGAAAACTACATTGACTGAAGAAGTCAATTGATGGCCCTGCTCAACTTCTGGGGAAACAATTATAGAAATCAAGTAATAAACATAAATGCAATCAAATCAACCAGAATGATAATCTACATGAGTTAGCCAATGAACAAAGATATAAACCCAGTCAAGGTATTAATGGGTGATTTTCTTCAGCTACTAATAACATCAGAAGTTACTGCAGTACAGGGAATTTCGATTAATCAAAATGGGCATGACTGAGCGATTGACAGGCTTATCCAAGATCCCACATGAAGCAGGGTATCTTTAGTGCACAAAATGATCCAAGCTAGAATTATCAATGCCTAAAGCTAACAGTGCAATTGTACAACTCAGCCACAAAAGGCAAAAAATATTCTTGTGTTTATGTGGATAGAAGAATAAAGGTAAAATGGAAAATAAATTTGATTATTCATGGAAAATAAGAAAGTGCTCATATGATTTAAGAATTGCAAGCTTACCAACCATATGATTTATCTTGAAAGTGCTCATTTGTTCCACGCATGAAAGCGATCAAATTATAATTAAACAACAGGTAATGGCCATTGGAAAGGACAACAGCAAGGTGCTAAAAAATGTGTTTGCTTCTATCTGGCAGGTTTCACAACATAATTCTTTCATCTTATCATTTAAACATTTCATGTGGCAAATGTCAGGAAAAAACAATCAATGATCATACTCTCAAATTGGAGGCAATTTTACAAGTATTTTTCCATGGAAGCGCAATAGTATGACAGCCATGGAAGCACAAGAACTACTATTCACATACCTCCAACAATATTTACATTTGGCATCACAGAATCAAGAAAAACCAGAAAAAGAGGAGAGATGTGTCTTACCTTGAGTGCTGGGATCTTAAGAGATTCTGCTATTCACCAGAGACAGATCTAGAGGCGGCGTGACGGGGATCAGCGACGACATGTGAGGTTCATCAAGTGGAAAATAAATAGTATTTTCTGCAAGTTCATCCAAGAGACAACAGCGGGGTTCAGTTTATATTATTTATCTTCCAGTTCCAGTGCAAAATACCAATAAGAAATTCCATAGCTTCCCTCTGATTACAGAAATACATCTAAATATTTGTGATACTTGCAAGCATTACCTACAATTTCGACCTACGTAGCATTTCTATTCTAGTTACAACACTATCACTTCATAAATTTAAGCATCAAGGTTGTCAGCAATGGTTTATATTCCCAAGTTATCTTCCTATTCTGAAGTACCGAAAACCGTGGTTTCTATTCCCAAGTAATCTTCCTTCTCAATACAAGTTCCATAAAGTAAAATCTCAAATTCCATAAAGTTCACCGATGGTGGCTATCAGAAATTGTCACAACCGTAGAATATTACATAAAAATTAAGAAAAAAACATGTTGCAGACTCTACACATCCATAAATTCTACATGTAGATCCATCCGGATATTCCTAAAAAATTCTGAATTTACGATACATTCGTATGAAGTGCATTTACGAAACATCACTATAGAAAAACTACACTATTGGTAGAATACCTGCGGAGGTGCCTGTGCGTCACGGCCGCCGGATCTGCACGTGAGAGGAGCTGGCGGCGGCGGTTGGCGGCAGGGGAGAGAGGAGCCGGCGGTAGCCGGTGGCGGGCGATTGTCAACAGGGGAGAGAGGAGCCGCCAGCGGCGGCGGCTGAATGATTAGGGTTTGTGGAGGAGCGAGGTGGGAGCGGGTTTGGGGATGGGGGCCTGAGGGCGGTGCTGCTGCTGTGGGGAGGAGGGGTAGGGGGGTGCGGGGGTAGGGCCGCCGGCCCGACGGGGCACGGCCCATTTGGACATCTCTACATAAACCCTAGGCAAAACAAAAACGAGCATCGAGCAGAGGAAAGCAGCAAGCAACCCACGCCTCCAAATTGCGGTGGCCGGCGGCGATGAGGGCGATCACCGGCGCCGTCCTCTCCTCCCGGCCCTGCTCGCTCGCCAAGGCCGCCCGCATCCTCACCCGCTTTGCCGACTCCGCCGCCTCCCATCTCCCCTCCCCCGATGCCGCCACCTACCTCCGCGCCGCCTTCGACGCCGCCGACGCCCACCACCTCTTCCGCCGCGACCTACGCACGTACCACCACCATGGGGTCTCTGCCTCCGCCAGCGACAGGAAGACCAAGAAGGCTATGGTGGCCCCTGCTCTTACTCCTGCTTCCGCCTCCGCTAGCGAGAGGAAGATCCACAAGGACAGGCATTCAAAGGAATCAGCGACTCATGTGAAGCAGGAGGTTGAAGAAATTGCCAGCCCGGAGAAGAAAAGGAACAAAAAGAAGCATCCGGAAGAGGTGAGGACCTGTAGTCTTGCGGCAGAGCAAGGATTGGCCAGTGAGAAGAAAAGAAAAAAGAAGAGGGAGAGAGGTGATGATAATGACGACGACAAAGAGTAAGTAGAGCATACGAGGAAGAAGCCACGGAATCGATCCTGAGTTTAGGTTTAGTGCAGCCCAGTCTGATTTGAATTGTTCGACAACTTTTGAAGATGGTGTGGTGAGGTTGTTCTACCTGCTGTATTCTAGCTTCATTTTGTGAGCGGGGTCAATTGGGTTATATGGTCACTCTTGTGGACTTTCATGGTTTTATTTTGTGATATCAATCCCATATGCCATGCTTTTGTAACAGTGAAATTTACATTGTTATTGTCCATTGACGTGCTATTTACTCTGGACCTGTCGGTTGCTAATTTGCTGCTTAAGAGAATTTATTACAAAACAGTGCATTTAATTTTAGAGTAGATTCACTACCGCTTTATAAAGTTTTATTGGCTTTCCATTTCTAACAACTGAATCTCATTTGAAACAACACTTCTGCAGTGTGTTGGTAAGAGATGTATTGTTAAAAACAGGCTATCGAACTGATATGGTTATTTCAGCATTATTGTCTTGTTTCTTACTTGCCCGTATCTTGTAAAACATAAAACTTGATCTTGAATCTACTGTGTGTATTTGCCATCTTGTAGTATGAGATTGTGTATCGTGTACCACGGAGGATGAGAATTTCTGTACATTCTTGTTTAGAGCATGAGCCAACTCTGAACAATTGCAGTCTTTAAGTATTGATGATCAGGGGTGCAAGCTCATGTGTTCTCTAGGATTGACTAATATGTGCTCATTGTTCATTATATGCCATTTACACTAGTGAGTTAATGAATTTTAACCTCTGTATATCGTTCAGAATGGAGCTTGTTTATGCTATTAGAAACAGTGTATTTCATGGCTTCTGTTTTCTGCTGATGTACTTTTGGCTTTTAGTAACACCTGCATCCATTCACTCATGATAATTTGATGTCTCTAATAACTGCATATTGCCATTCCATATAGTTGTGTTGAACTAGAAGGTATGTAGCTTTCTCTTGCCATTCCATATGAATTGCTTGATTGAATAAAAATGACACTTCTGATGATTTTTTATTAAGCACAGGTAGTCATGCACTGTTATTGGTTTAAGAGGGTATAACATGGACAGAAACTGTAGCGAATAGTCCTTGCAAAGCTATGGCTCTTGCTACACAACAGGTATGTTCTACGTCCAGCTATTGTTTTCAGATGTTACAATTTGCAGCCACGGAAGTCGAAGAGAAAGTCACTTTGCCAATGAAAAATGGAGAAGAATCTTTTCAAAATAAAAAAAAGAGAAGAATCGGTGACTTGCTAACTAGTTCTTTTGGTTCTGCTGACTTGTATTTTAGTGAACTGTTGATGATCAGATATGAAAATGGTCAGGAACAAAGATGGAAGTAATGAATCCTACACTCCTATGTCCCACAGCCAAGCTCTGCCTACCCCGAAACACCATCAGGGACAACCACGGCAGCTGCCGAGTTGCTTGATCCACCCATACAAAGACGGGACAGAAATGGAGTAGATCAGCCCAACTCAAAAGGTAAAACTGCACAATCCCCTTCCCCCAATCCAAAGAACTTAGGAATTTTTTCACAGGAACAGAGGCCTGGTCTCATAGGATTTTTCTTCCAAGAACTTATCAACGAATGGATCAAAGAAGGATGTTGTATCTATGACAACTTATAAAATAAGGGACGAGGAGTCCTCTTTCTCCATTTTTTTTCTCAATCTGGGAGAGAGGCACCAGCTTCCTTCTTTTGTCTCCTCTCTGCAACTGGGAAAACTATATTGGTTGTTTGGTTGTGTGGTCATGCAAGATAGGTGTGTTGCACTAATTAGGAAATTCAGCCTTTTAGCTGATTATTATTGCCCAAGCTTGATCCAATGTGTTGTACAGAATATGGCCACAGATTTTTCATCTGACGAAGTATCAATATCGAATACAGCGTGTCTGCTCTGTTTAGTTGTAACCTTACTTTAACGGATGGGTGTGTAGCGCCTGCTCACCAAGCGATTGATGACCAGTGTGCTACACAGCGAGAAAGTGTTTTGACACCTCGAGGCCTGAGGATTATAGGGAACTTGATGTTACAACTCTTCGTCATCACACTGTGAACCGACACTTGCCTTTTTCGTTTTGTTCATACAAATTTCATAAAGATCATAGTAGCTTAACAGCTAGCTCCATGTTGCTTTTGTTTCAATCCAAGCAATTATCATTATGTTGTTCCCTCCAACTTAATTTGATCCTTGTAAATAGCATCAACACTTGATCACAGCTATGGTCGGGAATGCCCAGTAATGTGCCTCGGGAACGCGCCCCGGGACCGAGCCAGTGGGTCCCAGGACCCGGGGCTCGGGAATGTCCCAGTAATGTGCCCCGGGAATGCGCCCCGGGACCGAGCTTGTGGGTCCCGGGACCGGGGGGCGAGACCTAGGTTCGGGAATGTCCCCGGGCCATGGGGCCCGAGGTGGATACGAGCGGTCATCGCGACGCGCCCGGGGAGAGTGCACCCGGGCCCGGATAGTGCTCAGGCCCCAGGCACTTAGCGGGAAAATGGCCGTAGCCGGCCGTCACTTGTGCAGAATGCGGGCCCCAGAGGAGCTGACGTGGCTGAAGATCCACGCGTCCCGGGGGAATGTGGGGCCCCCAGTCCCGTTTCGCCGACACCTCAAGCGCCTCAACTAAGGGCATGTACAACGCGTCGTTACAGGCCGTCTCTAGGTCGTGTATTTGTTCAAAAAACCCCCTGTTGGCTTGGACGACGGCTTCCTCGACGCTTGGTGAAGCGACGCCGAGAGCTGCGTCTCGATGCTGAAGTTGAGGCCCCGACGACGACGACGACGAGAGGAGCGCTGTACCACCTCCGTCTCTTCGAGTCGTCGTCGAGTGGGATCCTGCGTGGCTGCTCGGGAAATGGCTCCCGCGCGCGCCAGAAATCAGTCCCGCACGTGCCACGATTTTCTCCCCCGCGCGCCCGGCTTCCCTTTCGTTCTGTCTTCAGCGCTTGCCCAGCTTCCCCCACGGCCGTCGTCCCAGAGATGTCGCCGTCGGGTAGGAACAACACGGGTGAGCGAGGCGGGCGGGTTGCGGCCGGCGCCGGCCGGGTCGTGGTGGGCGGCAGGCGTGACGGCCGTGTTGGGGCAGGCGGCGGGCGGCTTGGGGCAGGCAGCGGGCGTGGCGGCCTGGTCGAGCCGGACAACAGCCACGGCGGCCTTGTGGAGCCGGACAACAGCCATGGCGGGCGCAGCGGCTTGGGGCAGGCGGCGAGCCACGGTGGCCGGGCTGCAGCGATTGTCGGGCGCGGCAGCAGAGTCGTCTCCTCGACTGGCGCGGCGGCGACCGATGGGCGCAGCTACGGACGGTCCGTACTGTACAATTTGCCATTTCACATTATAAAGTCAGAGACCATTCTCACCCTGTTCGGATGGTCCGCACTGTACAAATTGTTGCCATTTCACATTATATAGTCTAGACCATTCTCACCTTGTTCGGACGGTCCGGACTGTACAAACTACCATTTCACATTATATAGTCCGGACCATCCTCACCATTTTCGGACAGTCCGCACTGTACAAATTGTTGCTATTTCACATTATATAGTTCGGACCATCCTCACCATGTTCGGACGGTCCGAACTGTACAAATTGTTGCCATTTCACATTATATAGTCTGGACCATCCTCACCATGTTCGGACGGTCCGTGTTGTACAAATTGCCATTTCACATTATACAATCCGGACCATCCTCACCCTGTTCGGACGGTCCGGACTGTACAAATTGTTGCCATTTCACATTATATAGTCCGGACCATCCTCACCCTGTTCGGACGGTCCGCACTGTAAAAATTGTTGCCATTTTACATTATATAGTCCGGTCCATCCTCACCCTGTTCGGACGGTCCGCACTGTACAAATTGTTGCCATTTTACATTATATAGTCCGGACCATCCTTACCCTTTTCGGACGGTCCACACTGTATAAATTGTTGCCATTTCACATTATATAGTCCGGACCATCCTCACCCTGTTCGGACGGTCCGGGCTATACAAATTGCCATCAGAAGTGCGTACAAGCGACAACCCGAATCCATGCTTCGCAGAGGTTCTTCGGAGGAATTCCCCTATCAAAGCTCGGCCGACACATAAGCAACTCAAGAAGGACCTAATCAGTAACATATGGCAACGCTATGTAAAGAGAGAAAATTAGCAAAACAATGATACAATTATATATACTACATAGTGTATCTTCATTATTATAAATAAATATTATTACCATGTTAATCTAATTTATGCCTGATAAGTACTTTTATGAAATTGCAACACAAGGGCATACAAAATACTATTCATGATTGATCCTAGCCACATGCAAAGCATTAAACAACGAGGCGGCAACGGCTAGGGCTCACCGAGGCAGAGGGGAGGCAGCAGCACACAGGCGAAGCGGTTGCATGCAGAACACAGCGGCGAAGGCAGGCGACGGCGCACGGTAGATGGGAGAAAAACATCGGGCCACCAGGGAGGAAGAAAGGAGAGGGTGGCACGGTAGGGTGCTCACCGGCGGCAGGCGAAGGCGACCAATGCCGGCTGGGGACTTTAGCGACAGGCACGGCGATGAGGATGACGACGGCGCTAGGCGAGCAGGAGACGGCGGCGCGGCTGAGGGGAGGCGTAGGCGGAAGAGAGCGTCGCGAGTTAGGTGAGTGCGCCATTACGTCTGAAGAGAGCGCTCCGTCCATCCATATCTGATCGCGCGCCCCTCGCTCCTCACCTAACTCCGTCCGCGCCGCACCCCTCGCTCGCGCCCGCGCCCCTCCCCGCACGCCCGCGCCCCTCGCTCGCGCCCGCGCCCGCGCGCCTCCCGCTGATAGGCCGGGCCCGCCTGTCAGCATCGTCTTCCTCCTCCGTCCGAATCGGGCGGAGGGGAAAATCCCCAGAGCCATCCGATCCGGCGCCGCCTCCCGCCTCCTCCCGCGCTCGCACTCGGTTCAAACGGGCGCGGACGGAGTTAGGTGAGGAGTTAGGTGAATGCACCGTTACGTCTAAAGAGAGCGCTCCGTCCATCCATATCTGACCGCAGATAGCAATCTATCCAACGGACAGGAGTATGCTGCACGGATGGGGCTGTGCTTTATAAAGCATAGTAGCCCATCTCATATATATATATATATATATATATATATATATATATATATATATATATATATATATATATATATATATATATATATATATATATAGTAGCTCCAGTCATGCATACAGAAAATGTTTACCCAATGGATTCTGCGCAAAGCTCTTCACTATTTTCCACTAACATGAAGCCTTTCGAGACATCGGCACATATTTTTCTTCCTTGCCGAGATCATGATAAAATTGTTGATTCTTGCCGTAGAACTATAGGTTGATTTTGGATGCCAGTAGAATACTTGGAGAGGTTGGTTCATCATATTATTCATCCCTACATTCATAATTTATTTATTTCATGCAGTATTTCATATATAAAAAAAATGAAATATCTCACATGAACGTCATTCTCACTTAACACGGTGTGAACAACAACAATCAAATTAGTATCCTTGCATTACTACTATCTTACAATTTGTATCACCTCAAACACTGTTATACTTTCTTTTCTTTCTGCTACAAGTATCTGCTATAATAAAATAAAATCAATATTTCTCATATGCCACTTAAATTAATCTTGCTTCTTCATTTCCATAGTACCTACTATTTCAAGCTAAAAATTTCGCAGCATCGCGTGGGGTATCACTGAAAAAAACAACATTAGACTCAGTTTTGGTGACTAGTGTAGTGGTGCTCTGTTGATGGGCAATACTATCAGTATCAGACAAAATCAAGCAAGTGCAAGTCAGTACTTCGAGCTACTTCTCCTGTTTATAGATATAAGCATAGTGCTAAGTAACTTTTTTAAATTTAACTGTTAATAGAAAAAATCATAAAGGTTGATGCCGCAAGAACGGTATCACTAGATTTATCATTAAATAACCTATTATAATATACAACTCTTTTTATTTAAAATAATTTATTTTTATAGATATTGTTGTTTAAAGTAGCACATTGAATATCATATTGAAGTTTAAAAATGCTTATATTATTGGATGAAGGTGTCGGCGAAACGGGACTGGGGGCCCCACATACCCCGGGGACGCGTGGATCTTTGGCCACGTCAGTTCCTCCGGGGCCCACATTCTGCACAAGTGACGGCCGGCTACAACCGTTTTCCCGCTAAGTGCCCGGGGCCCGGGCATTGCCGGGCCCGGGCGCACCTTCCTCGGGCGCGTCGCGACGACCGCTCGCATCCATCTCGGGCCCCGTGGCCCGAGGACATTCCCGGGCCCGGGTCTCGCCCCCCGGACCCGGGACCCACAGTCTTGGTCCCGGGGCGTGATCCCGGGCACATTGCTCTGGCATTCCCGGGCCCGGGCCTCGCCCCCCCGACCCGGGACCCACAATCTCGGTCCCGGGCGCGCTCCCTAAGCCCGGGACTCGCAGCCTCGATCCCCAAGGAACTCGGCGCCTTGTGCGCGCGGAGGGCTCGATGAGCTCTCTGCCCCGGGCACGAGCCCGACTCGAGCGGATCAACTCCCCTGGCCGAACCTCAAAGGGGGGTTACCAGACTCCCCGCGGTTGGAGTTCCCTCCTCCGACAGCTGGCGCGCCAAGTATAGGGAGTTTCTCTTCCAGGTGGCACGTCGGTGTCCCCAACGCTGATACGCTTCATGGCAGGAGGTCATTGTCCGCGGGACTCCGACGAGGAGTCCGGCGGCTTCACCCCGCCGGGCAATGTTAGCCCTGTGGCGAGCCTGCCACGTTCCCCCTCCCCGTCTTCCTGGGGGCGCGCGGCGCGTGCCCGGTGGGCCGAGCTTGCCCCGCGGCGGCCTGGTTGTGCGGCCTCGGCCCCTTCCCTTGCGGAAGGGGCCGGCGAATGCCCCGCCGGGTCTGCCGCGGCCTTATCCATGAGGCGCGAACGGACACGCCGCTCCACGGCGCGCCATCTCGACTTCCAGTCAGCGTCGCCGCAGGGAGCACTCCTGGCGGCGGAAGCCCTCCTGCGCCACCCCCCGGCTTTTACCGGGGGCGGACGCCGGGAGCGGCGGTGGCTCAGCGAAGTCGCCGACCTGGTAGGCGCAGCCCATCGCCGGGTCGCCGCCAACAGCCATGGCAGGGGCTGGAGCGGACCGACGCCTGCGGCATCTAGCGCGGGCGGGCCCCCAGCCCCGAAGCGGAACCAGGCCCAGAGCGCGGCGCCTCGCGCCGCGCCCCCGAATAAGAATGGCCCTGAGACCTCCATGACCGGCTAAACCGGATGCGGACTCATGAGGACGCCCGGGGTCACATTGGAGCGACAGCGCGAACGGCGCGCGAACGCCGTCGCGCGTCCTGAGGCCTAGGCCTCCAGCTCTAACCCACCGGCGGGAAACCGTCGTTCGTCGCCCAAGCCCGCTCAGTACGGCTCGGGTTGCCTGGTGCTCTCCCCAGGCTCCCCAGGTGCGCTGGCCGCCAAGTTCTTGGCCTACTTGCCAGAGAATATGACGGCTCCATCGACCCACGAATACCATGCAGATCTACACCATCGCCATCCAGGCGGCAGGGCGGCGATGAAGAACGGTGATGGCAATTTGAACTATTCCATCGAGATCGCCGCACGAGGTCAAGAGGCCCGTAGGCATTGCTCCTGGATGATGAGGAATAGCCCCAAACTCCGAGGGTCGATCTATCTCGTGGGAGAACCTCTGCACCGTAAAGTTCATGGCGAACTTTCAGGGCACTTTCCCACGCTGGGCCGAGGTGGATCTCCACGCCCTACGTCAGGCAGGGACGAGTCGCTGAGGCGTTTCTGCACGCACTTCAGCCAGGTCCGTCACATCCGATCCCCACATCGCTCCCACGCGGTATCACCGTTTCGCTCGGGCGTCGCGCGACAAGCGCATGCTCGAGAAGTCTGGGACACCACACATCCAGACCCGCGGCCCAACTGTTAGCTGCCTCGCTGACCTCTCTGCGCCCGCCAAGGAGGAGGCCGGGCGTGGAAAAGCGCGCCTTGAGGCCCCTGACCAGGGCCCTGGGAGAGGACGGCGAGTCTCACTGTTCGCATCACACGGAACCAGGAGAAGCGCCAGAAGGGCAAGGAGTGTCGGCCGAGAACTTCGCCTTGGCTGCCACGGGCAGACCCCTGGGGCGATGCTGCCGCGGGGACGCATAACGGCGGCAAGCGGCAAAAGGCCGCACGTGCGCTGCGCGACGCCACGATGGCGGGCCGGAAGTGGTGCACCATCCACGAGACGGACCGGCACTGTCGGAGGATGGAACTCCAACCGCGGGGAGTCTGGGGACCCCCCCCTTTGAGGTTCGGCCAGGGGAGTTGTTCACAGGGACGGCAGCAAGCTGGCGGTCTGGGAGACGATAGATGCGTCGGGCGCCGGGGGCCTGGGCTGAGATGGCACGCAAGGGAGGCAGGAGAAGTAGACAGGTTCGGGCCGCGCCGGAGGCGTAATACCCTACTCTCTGTGTCTATCTGCTATGTGGGAGATGAATGTGGTTTGCTCTTACAAGGTGTTCTTGAGGGTGCTCAGGAGCTAGCCCTCGCTTGGGGAAGAACTCAGAGTGTTTCTAAGTCTAGCTGCTCTCTAGGAAGAAGAGACGAAGACGAGAGCGAGAGAGAGCCAGAGAGACCGGGGGTCTCCTTCTGCTTGGCATGGATCTCCTTTCATAGTCCAAGGGGAGTCCACAGCGCCTAGCTCACATGCGAGGAGGAATCTTTTCTAGGTATGATATGTCTTGTCGCACGCACGCAGTTGCCTGCTGAGCCACCACGGAGTCGGCTCGAGACGTCTTGTCGTGCATGCGCTCGGCGGCTGCGGGCGCTTGTCGGGAGGTGTGACAGCGCACGCCATCGCTGCCAGTGTGGAAAACTGAAGCCCTCTCAGTCAAAAGTTCTCTGACCGTGCAGGAGTGGGCTCACAGGGGGTCATCATGAGAGCCCACGCATGCCGACCGGGCGAGCAGGTGCGCCGCGTCCAGCGTCTCTCGTCATTATGCGGGTGGTTGGAGGAGCTAATTCCGCTCGAGTCAGGCTCGTGCCGGGGCAGAGAGCTCATCGAGCCCTCCGCGGGACACGGCGCGTGAGCTCCTCAGGGACGGAAGCTGTGAGCCCCGGGCCGGGAATGCGTCCCGGGACCGAGCCAGTGGGTCGGGACGGGCCCGAGACCATCATTTTCGGGAACCGGGCGGGCGAATTCTGTTTAGGGTCCGGGGGCACCGGGTATTGGGGGTGTTGGCGGGGAGGCTTGCGGACGGGGCCGGGAAGGTCTCGCAGTGCGGTGGGTAACTGTGGGGGGGGGTGAGGTTGAGTAGCGTGGAAAGGTGGCGCTGGGGGGACGCTGGGCATGGTGGGCCGGGACTTGGGAGGGGGCGGGGGGGAGGACGCGGTGGGGATTGGAGGTAGTGGCCCGGTGGTTGATGGGGGGGGGGTGTCCGAGGGGGGCGAGTGCATCGGGGACTCTCAGCGTTTCCCGGGACCATGCCGGGAGAGGACGCGGGCCCCGAAGGTGGATGCGCACCGCTCGACTTCGCCGGGAGTGCCACACCGGGCCCAAGCAGTGCTCATGCCCAGGTACTTAGGGAAACGGCCGTAGCCGGCGTCCCGTGCAGAATGTGGCCCGGAGGAGTTGACGTGGCGAAGATCCACGCGTCCCTGGGTATGTGGGGCCCCCAGTCCCGTTTCGCCGACAGGCACGACCTTGCGGAGTGCCGCGTCGTCCAGAGCTGGGCGAGGCGCGCGTCAAGAAGTTCAGCTGGGCGGCAGCAGGACAACGCCCCCTGTCCTCGTGGCACCGGCTCAGGATGAGCCCTTGTTGCTCTATATAGCGGCAACCCCGCAAGTGGTGAGCGCGGCACTCGTCGTCAAGCGCCCCTTGCCGACAAACGCGCGGCCCAGGGATCGCCCCCGGCCCAACCACTGGGGAGCCGAACCCGGGCAGCCTAGCCAAGGCGAGTGTGAGCCTGGGGACGCGGCACCCGGAACAACTTCATTTTCACAACCAGACAGGGCGGGATAACCCGGACAGCATCGTCCTGCCGAGAGCGGGTCCGGGGAGGTCGTCCCGATTCATTCCACATCTCAGCTCGGGCCCCCGGGTCCCTGAGCACATATCCACCACATGTCCAGTCGGGCCCCGGGTCCGGGCCCATATTCTGTCCCCGACCACGAGAGCTCGCTCCTCCCCAGGGAGCAAGCCCGTGCTCCCGGCCGCGCCGTCCTGTGGGGGGGGCGCACACAACAGAAGCCGGGCAGCTTCGTTAGTGAGGTACTTCGCGATGCTAAACCGTGTCGCATCATCACCGACAATGGCGCGCCTCGCTCCGCGTCGCTCGATACCAGCAGAGCCTCAAGCGCTATCATCAGCGTAAGGTTCGGCCCCGATTACTCTAGGTCGGGGACCTTGTTCTCCACCGTGTCCTCACACGTGCCGGAAAGAATAAACTTTCCCCATGTGGAAGGCCCCTTCCTGGTGATCGGTGTCTCCGACCGGGCTCGGTAAGACTGGGCCAGAGGATGGGACCCTCTTCCCAATCCTGGAACATCGAGCATCTTCGCAAATTTTATCCATAAACACATCTTGTAAGTTGTGAGGTGCTCGGGCCAGCGCCGGATTTCTCCAAATCTCAACGCTGGCCAGGGGCCCACATGTGCATCGCTTCCATAAGCAGCTTTTTTCAAAATATCTTTTCTGGGTCTCGTGCCCTTTGTCTTTTTTCTGTGTGTTGCGATGTGGCGGTCTCCCTGGGTGGCAAAATCGGCCCGCGCGCCGTGCGGCGGTTGGGTTTTGCGCATACCATCAGTTCCCTACCAACGAGCTAGACTGCGCTATCCCCTCCTGCTAAACCAGGGCATCTGTCCGATGCCACGGGCCGTAGGGCGCCCTGGGCCTCAGCGGCTGCGGTGTCCGCCAGGTTGGCTTCGGGCCGGTTCTTTTCGGAGGTAGGGGGCGAATGCTATGCGTAATCTTTTCCTCCGCTCGGTCGCGACCGCGAGGAGGCCCTTGGGAGGTGGTAGACGTCACGGTTCGTAGCATGGAATGGACAAAGAAACGAGCCAAGTACCCTCACAGTTCATCGTGTGCAGATCAGACCCATCCCCGGCAGGTTTAAGTAGGTTTTCCACACCTGGACGACGCTGGCGCGGGCCCATTTCAGATTTATTTCCGGCGCAAACTCCTGTCCGGGGGGCGAGCGGCGCTCCCGGCCCCGAGATTGTGCTCGCGGGGCCATGCCGTCCTTTTCAACATCCAGATACGTAATCTTATCCGACTTTAACATTGCTCAAATTTCTATTCCTTCCCCGTTTGTATGGCCACGTGGGTTCGCTCTCCTCGGCCCGGGGAAAAGCGGAATTTGCGGAGCGGGCGCAAGGGCCGCCGGGTTAGCGCTGCCCGGTTGCCGAGGCCGGGTTGTGGACCACGCCCCGGGCACTAGTCGATGCCACTGGGGGTCAATCGGGCAGAGCCCCGTCGGCCAGCCTTAGATTCTCGGGGCGGGCAGTAAGGTGCCCGACCTGGCTAGCTCCACCCCGACCACCGTTGAGGCGCCGGGTGCTTCTCTGTCTGGCAACCCCGGGCACGGTCGATGTCGGTTCCCGAGAGGCTCCCGGCAAGTCAAAGGGCACGAGCTTAGCACTTCGGTCCATACTAACCCACCGGGGCATGTTTCGTATTTTCTCTCTTCTAGCGGTCTGTTCCCGCGGCCTCGCTCCGCTCCGCGGGCCGGGGGTGCTCGGGGGCACGTAGGGCCTCTAGGCCCGGGAGACGTACTTCACCGTTTCCGCAAAGTCTTGCGCTCAGTTGCTCGTGGTTATCGGGGACCGAGTTCCCGAAGTTGGCGACTATCGCGCTCGCTGCTCTCGGGGCAGGCAGCTACCCCAGGGAGCCCCGGGAATGGGATTGGGCGCTACGCAAACGTTCACGGTGCTGCGCTCGGGGTCGGATGGTGCCTGGTGCTCAGCGTTCCGGGCCCGGAAGATCAAAAATAGAAGAAACACCGTGGCTGCCCGGGTCCGGGGCGCGAATATAAGCAACTTCCGGAACAACCCCAAAAACACAAACCCCACAACCATTAAGCGAAGGTCGAAAATATGAAACATGATTATATACACATCAAATGTTTTGTCTTTGTACAAGATAGGCAAATCAGAGCGCCGGCGCGCCGCGGAGGCCCGGAGATGTCTATCGCACGGGGGGTAGTCAGCTCGTCTTCATCGGACCGGACCCCGGGCGGTGTTAGAAGGGGAACCTGGCGTCTTCGGTCGGACTCGTCGGTCCCCGAATCCGTCAAGGTGCTCCCCGGTCGAAGAACCCCGCCACTGTTGCAGCGGTCGGCCACAGCCTTCCGTGCCTCTTCTTCTCTTCGGTGGGGTCCTCGAGCACCGGGGCCAGGGAGAACTCGCGTCCGCGCGCCGGTAGCACCCGAGGATGTACTCCCGCCGCCCGCCTGCGGCGACTCCTTCCCTTCCTTCTGAGACCTCGTGAAGGTTTGCTCGGGGAAGCAAGTCCAGCTGTGCGCAACAGATCCGCCCGAGCTC
>RYFJ01003622.1:0-77568 GCA_003991445.1 Oryza meyeriana var. granulata
AAAGAGAGAGATCGAATAGGCGCACCTATTAGGTGTAGCCCGACTTTGTGGCTTAATTGTGAACACAATTAAACATGAAGTCAAGATCTTTTAACTTGGTAGTCCGCTTTCGCCGAGTAGATTAACTACTGGTACAATGAACTCTTCGGTATCCATGTCACCGAATATGATTTATAGTCTTGCCCGAGTCGGGAACTACTCGATATAGGTACTCTTCGACTTCATGTTCAGTCGGAATGTGGTTATGTTTGCGAGTAGGAGCTACTCGTATATGGGCTCTTCAGCGTCATGTCAGCTGGAAAGGGGGGGGTGTTTATAGTCTTTCCGAGTAGTATACTACTCGAAATTAAGAACTCGTCGCATATGTCAGCCAGAAAAGGTGTTTAATAGTCTTTTCCGAGTGGCGTCCCATTCGAAGTTAAGACTCTTCCGCATCATGTCAGCGGGAATGAGAATTTTATAGTCTCCCGAGTAGTGCAATCTCAATAGTTAGACCTGCTCAGGCGTTCATGTCGGCTGGAGTAATGTTGCCTACAGGCAACTGGTGGCCGGCATAATAGCCGAGTACACTGTATGAAAAATAAATTTTCTGTGGTTAGGTGTACTCGAAGAGATACCCTGCATCTCCAGATTTCAATGAAGACCAGGCTTGTGATCCTTGTAAGGATGTATCCTCAGACCTGGCGGATAAGACAGATACCCAAAATAATATGTTTAGGCAATAAGGCTCTCATGAAGCATCTCTGGTATTACCTATCGGCTCCTGTTGGTAGCACAGCGCTATAATTTCACTCAGCCTGCGGGCGGCCCACAAGGAGCATGCTAAACGAGTAGGAACTCATAATCTTGGTGGCTGCTACCGATAAGCCGGCTGAGCCGACCTATCAGCATGCTCTAGGGAAGATCATCCATCGCATGTCCAGGATGAGTTTTTGGTGTTGGTAAGCCGCAATCAGCCCGAGAAATCCTTATTCGCGCAAAGCCTTTCCGACTTACGTTCTGGATGCAAACTGGTTGCCACATGTACCTGAGTAGGTATGTGCCAGATCTGCTTGCCTCCTCGAGGTGTGACGGCAGTGCATGAAACTCCGGATGGCGCTTTGCGATGTAAGTCTTTCTCTGACATTGGGAAAAGCGCAACTAAGGTACCCGACCCCTTGGCCATTAGCAGAGGGTTCGCTGGTGACGCCTCATGGGGCGTACCCTATGCCACACTTGTTCTCCTTCGACATCGGTCAATATCTGGAGGTAGAAGAAGCTACAGCCACCAGTTGCAGCCCTCAACCGTACCTTCTCAGCCGATGGTGCGGAGTATTTAACAAGCATCATCAATCGCTGGAAAAATCCAATCGAGGCACTGGTAGAAGACCTGCGGGCAATCCGAGCACAGATTTGCAGACATCGATAACCATGCCCAAGAGCTGTTGATGGCATTGACCCCCGCAGCATACTGGAGTCTCATAGGTTTTAAACTTATCCAGCTCAGACAGCGTATAGCCGATCGTGCCTGACGCACAACAGAAGATAGCCCAAGACATCACGAATCGGTCCACACCTATCAGCACAACCCCAATACACAACAAAACACAACGAACGCCCAAACTTGATGACCCCAACCCGAGCAGCACACAGCACCACACGCCACAAAACACACCACAAAACAGAACTTAAATCCCAACGAGTGAAATCCAACCCACCCCTGAGAAATAACGGAAGCCGATTTGCTGGGAGAATCCTTGAAAAAGTCGCAAAGGATTCTGCAGAAAGAATTCTCCCCAGCTCATCGGTCTGCCGGCAAGCACCAAGATCAAGAGCCAAGTCGCAGCAGAGTGCCCAAGTCATCCATCGGCCGCAAAACGCTTGAAAGTCATCCCAAGGCTTCTGATGAAGACGATATCCGGACATCAATGAAATTGATCAGATCCGTTCTGCGCGCAACTCGAAACTATTGTCCGAAAGTTTTTTGTAAGCCTGAAACCTTTTAAACTGACGATTTTCCGGAAACATGCCGATCACCTTCTGCTCGTTTATGTAACTAGATGGCTCTGCTACCTCCCTCCTTCCTGATTTTTTTCCAGGTATTTTTAATCTAAAAGGCGATATCAATTGATATCGGCTGTCTTTAAGCGAACGTATAAACATCGCTTCCGAATTGCCTAGAAATCGGCTGGTACTTACCGATTTTAAGAAGTTGATCCAAACGCTAGGGTAGTATTTCTTGAGATATTTCCCATTAAGTGCTTAGCAAACTCCGTCCCCGTCAAGATCTTACCTAATATATATGCCGTTACCAGAAGCACACAGCCGATTAATCCGATAAGGACCTTCCCAAATTGGCGACCATTTTCCGAACTTATTATTCTGGACCCGATGGCAAACAACTTCCACAACAAGGTTCCCCTCGGACAAACGAGACTTATTCACAACCTTTTGTTGTAATCGCCCGAGCTGCCCTAGCTATTCTCCTTATTCTTTCAGCGCTCTCAGCGTTCTGCGCTAATCTTCACGTTCATCTTGCCATCCACAGTTAATAATACATCATCGGCCGCAATTGGATTCTGGCATAAAGAAGTCTTCCTAGGCCGATGTTAGTTTCTCCATGTACTAAACGCCTCATGTCCATCACCAACTTGATACGGCGGTCCCCGAGTAGACCCGCTGCATGCCATACGATAGGCCCATAGTGGAATCGACTAATGTAGAATGCCATGCGCCGTGGCTGCTCCATCAATTTTCCGCTTAATCAACTTGATCAAACCTTGTTGGAAGCTCTGCTTGCCCATTGGCTTGAGCATAATAGGCGATGAATTTAATAACTTGATTACCCATACTGGCAGCAAACTGTTGAAATCATCAGAAACAAAACTAGAACCCTGATAGTAGTTATCGTCTGAGGAATCCCCAAACCGATAATGATATGCTCCTTGATAAATTCAAATGCTTCTTTGGACGTGACTTCCTTCAAGGAAGTCGCCTCTACCCACTTGGTGAAATATCTGTTGCTGCCAATATAAACTTATGTCCTTACTTGATGGAGAAAATCTGGCCGATCATATCAATTCCCCATCTCTGAACGGCCACGTTTGATGATTAGGATTCCATAGCCGATGCCGGGGCCGCGCTGTATATCCAACCTCTGACAATCTTGACATCCTTATAATAACCTAAAGCAATCTTTCCAGCATTGTCCGCCAAAAACCCACTCGTTCTCCACAACCACTTCATTTAGAGCCGATCGATGAAGTCCCACAGATGCTTCGTGACTTACACATAACACTTTGGCTTCTTCCAAATCCAGGCATCTAAGCAGAACTCCCCTCAAACGTCCGATAATACAACTCTCATCAAGTAGCACATATTTAGTAGCTTTATACCGAATCTCTGGAAACAGACTGCGACGGGTTCGTACGTACGTCAATTATCTCCTGTTCCTGCAGTCATCGCCCATTTTTTTTTTTTTTTTGTTCCTGGACATCATATCGGCTATCTCGCACCTCAACCTGGCATATTCAGCCGATATCCTGAAGCAATCTGTGCAAGATCATTGGCTTAAAATTCTGCTCCGCTGGGAATGATGAATTCATTGCGCACCCATCTTGAAATCTTCAAAAATCCACGCACTCTTCATCATATGACCTCTCAAACATCATCCCTGCACTCATATTCTCCAGATATGTTTATCAGCCAACCAAGGAATCACCAATCTCTCTATAATATCGGCCCCGATCTTCAATTTAATATTGAAGTCCTTTCAGCACCGCCTCGTACCCGCCTGAATGTTAGTTCCGATAAGGCTTAATTGTACAAAGCAAAACTACAAAACTTGCCCGCGAGGCGAAAATAACCCAACCCGATACAGATCCTGCCTGCAAACCGATCATCAAAAATAAGACCCACGGGAAATCGGCTCCACATAGTCTCGTGAACCCCTGTGCTGGACAATAAAATCGGCCACTGCTGCCTTGATTGCTTTAGCCGATTCGTACCTCAATCAAACTCTGTCAAGGCAAAAACCCACTTGCCCATCGCCTTTCAAGACTGGAGCCGACAAACGATATATTTGACCACTCGGCCTGGCAACTAACTGTACATTCAGCGATAGAATGTAATGCCTCAACTTTGTACACGAGAAATAATAACAATAGCTAACAGTTCTCCCGCTGGATATCTCGTCTCAGCTATCCAAAAGTCTCCTACTTAGATAGAACACAACTTCGCTCTTTACCTTCAAATTCTTGGATCAAAACAGAACGATGGAGCTTCTCATCGCCGACAAGTATAATCTGAACGGCACTGCCTTCCTGCGGCGGAATTAAAACAGGCGGGGAAACTACGATATTTTTGATTTCATCAAACGCCTTTGCTGTGCTGCCCCCAACAAATTCTTGTCGGGCTTTCACTTCACATAACGGCGTGAAAGACTCAATTCTCCTGCTAAATTTGATATGAAATCTCCCTCAAAATTAATTTGCCGATCAACGATTGCAACTCTGTCTATCGCTTGGTGGCTCTGCGGTCTTAATGGCTTCTGATACTTCGCTGACTAACTTCAATACCCGTCGCATCATGCACCATAAAACCCAGAAATTGCCCGGCCGATACACCAACGCAGCACCTTATTGGGATTCATTCTTAGTCCGTATTTCTTGGCCTCTCCAGCACTCTTCGTAAATCGGCTTATATGCTTTTCCCCACTTTAGATTTTAACCACACATCATCGAATGTAAATTTCCAGCCAACAAACCGATGAGATCGTGAAATATATATTCATTGCTCTTTGATAGGTTGCAACCGGCACTTTTCAATCCAAAAGTCATTACTCCCACTCATCAAACGATAGGCTCCAGGACATCGGAACGCCAGTCTTGTGTATATCCTCTTCGCCATGAAATCTGATTGTATCCTGCATTGCCGTCCATGAAGCTGATAATCTTGTGGCCTGACGCTGCATCCACAACAAACCGCTATCGCATCGGGTACTTCATCCTTGGGGGTAGCATTTTTTGATCCCGGAAATACAATACATATCCTCCATTTTCCCATTTTTCTTCTCCACGGGACGATATTAGAACCCCTCAGCATATGGCAGGTTATGCACTTGGCATCGTACAACCTTGTGATCTCCCGCCTTGATCGGTTCATATAATCTGCCTTGAATCTCCTTTGGAGCCTGCTTGATTGCCGATACCCCTGGTTTAATAGGTAGCCGATTGTTCAAACAATCGATCGGCTTTAATCCTGGCATTCATGGTATACCCGGCGAAACAATCCGATACTCTTCACAATGCTACCATCTTCTCGTCGCTAGGACTTCATTTTTTGCTTATTATACGTCGGCCTTGGGTCTTATCTCCTGTTCCTATATCAATCTCTTCCACAATCATCAGCGACAGTAAATCCTTGCCCCAATTTCCCCTCGAAGTCTTCAATGGAGCCCATCAGAAGTAACAAATCAGTAGCCGACATGCCGGATCGGCTGTATCCCTGGCTAGTAACCTTGAGGTAATCTCGTCCCCAAACTCTTCCGGATAGGCAGTCAACACCATCGGTTTCCCAGACTGGTAGATCGGTCATGGCAATATTGGTCGACCGATCTGCTAGCACCACTCGACTTGATCGCCCTGCCAACTGTATTAGACATTGATGCCATTGTCGAGCACGCAACAGTTGCGGAATCCAGTCCCGCCTGCGAGAAGCACTATATACCCTTTCCGTCAATTTACAAAAAAATTGGTGGGTGTCTTCCTACTCCTACCTGTCAGCTCCACGTTCATTACAACGCCCCCTTTTTTTTTTTTTCGCTTCATGAATCCCACGAAGTCTTTTAGCACCAAATTTGTCCTTGATCAGGTTTTTTCGGTAGTACTTACCCCAATTTCCGGAACGTAGTCATGAGGCCCATTGAGTTAACAGCCGCTCCTCCATCAACCACATCTTTGTCATCGGCTTCCCATTTAACGTATCCCTTGATGTATAATACGGCTTTAAAGTGCCGATGCTCTCTGACTTCTCAGGTTTATCAAATATAGCTTGAATCAGATTGCATGACGTTAGTTGCACGAAAACCTCCTCAATCTCCTTCTTCATCTGAATGAAAGCGCTTTATACTCCCGAGGCAAAAAGAAACACCATGTTTACTGGGCCAATGCGTCCTCATCGTCTCCTCCTCTTTACTTGCCAAACTTGCTTGATCCTTTTAGGACGATGACCAGCCTCCCTCTTGACCCTGGCATTGTCCTTTTGCAGTTCTCGGTATCGTAGCCGTTGTGCCCTTCTCTTCTGATTCTTCGTGAATATGCCGCTAGGACACCCACTGAGGATTCTGGACTTGTTTCCCATGCGCTTCCTCTCATCTTCTTCAAGAAGAACTCTTCATGGATCGGCCCCAATCGGCTATGAACTGATGTTCTTTTCCAGCGACCGATCCGCGAACACTCCTGCTGGCGATCATGCGATTTCCTGTACCGCTGCACTCGGGGCAATTTTTCAGCTGATGGCAATCTCATCCCTTGATCCCAGCAGAAACGAAAAAAACGGGCAGTCCCAATCGGATTATATTGTTCCGGTCCATCCCCCTGTTCATCGTACCTTGATACTTCTCTATCATACTGATGAAGTAATCCTCGATTTACCTCTGACGTTTTCCTTCATCGGCTTGAGTCCTGGACGATGACCCGCATAGACCATGTTTACGAGGGAACGGGTGCCCATCTATCTTCATTGGCTTTTTATCTTCAAACTTGATTCGTCCTTGCTCAACGGCCAGCTGAATTCGTTGCCGTGAAAAACCTTACACTCGTTAGTATGGATGCGATATCGCGTGTTGTGCCATTTGCAATACCTTCTCTTGTTTAGTTCTTTAGTGTTTGCGGCTGATGGAATCACCGTGAGTTTGGCGGCAATTGTATTTGCTTTTCCTGCAAACAACAAATCAAAGATCTTATCGGCTTTGGCTCACATCGAAATCATATCGATCCTAAAATCTTGCCGATATCTTTACCCATGGGCATGATACGACTTCTTGTTCTGCCACTCCGCATCCCAATCCAACCTCAGCGTCGGATTCCTCATCATCTGAATCCGTTGAATAGACCTGAACCTGAGCAACTCTCCTCTGGTACTTGTCCTTGTTCGCCTCTTGAAATCGGGCTTTCATGAGCCGATACCTTCGTACTTAAGTTGCGACAAAGATTCGACTCTTGAGACGAAAACCTTTCTCTGATTGAGCGCCAAGAGTCCTGAAAAGCTAGATCGCCAGATGCCCATCGCTCAGGTTTTAAACTATAACACCGGCTTCTGATGTATCCCCGAAATCGCTGAATGTATTCTCCTGTACTGTTTCATCTGCCGTCGCTGCTTAACCGATGTCAAATCTGACAGTCTCAGGGCTCCGTGAATCCAGCGAAGAAATATTTGTGAAACTGTTTCTCCAGATCGGCCCACCCCCGACAGAATTCGGCACCTAGGTAACGAGGAGAACCATGTAAAAGCCGATCCAGATAGTGATAGGGGAAAAAACCTAACCCTTAGGGCCTCTTCAGCGATGCTTCCCGCACGTGCGCCAGAAATCGGCTGACATGTCTACTGTAGATGTATTGTCCTGCCCTGAAAACTTAGAGAAATCCGGGAACCTGTATCGGGATGCTGTGGCAACGGAACCCTGTCAAACCACTCAAGGATATGGGTGCCGATACCATGAACGCTTGTTCCTTGGGCTTGATCCCGAACTGCTCCACTTACTATTTCCTCAAACCCGTGCCGACAAATCTTTCCCTCTCTTGCATTCTCCTGTTCCTGCGGGGCTAATTGATACTGCTGACGGCGGGGTTGGTTGCCGATTCTGTCTGTGATACTCCCTCTGGTAAGTACCTGGATCGGCTCCTCCTCCCGGATAGTTCTGCTGGTATCCCCCATAATAATAGATCGGCGAAGGTGATATCCAGGAGGATATCCTGTTGCCCCCCGACCTGGTGTTGCTGCGAAAACAAGTGTTCTGGTATACTCCTTGCTAATGTTGTAATTAACTTGGCTGGCTCTATCTTCGGTGGGAGAAAACAGGACCCGAGTTAGGCCTCATGGGCAATCGATGCCATCAACAGTCTTCTTGATAAGGGTTATGCAATGTATTTGTGGTTGTACTAAGACCCCTGACTGATTGATGAGTGCGTGGCTGCACAGCCTCGTTGGACGGACATCTCCCTGTAAAGGCTTGATTGGTGGACTCTCAGGTTGTGTGCGGCTCGATTCTCCTACCAGTACTGGTTTTGGAAACTGAGACTTCTGAATCGGCCCTTGTCTTGTCATACTTCGAAGATTCTAAACACAGCTTCTGGAAATTTATCATGGTCTGTTCAACTTGCTGTTTTTGTTCTTCAGTTAGTCTTCCAATGGTGACCGGTATTACGTTGTCCGTCTTGACTTCTTTTCCAGCCATAAATTGAAATCTTGATTGAACAATGTTTGTTGGGAATTCTGGCTTAAAACTTCGTGTCCCACCAGGCGTTGCCAAAAAGCGTTGTTGACGCCGAAAATCGCCGGGGTTCCCGGTTCGGCGTCTGGGTGACACGCGAAGGCCTGGGAGATTTGCTTCACTCCAGTGCAGGTCCTAAAGCTTTGAGGGGGCGGATTCGTAAGGAGCGTGCCAGCTCAATTTGACCCTGTAATTGAACAAGGAGGAAAATGTTAGATCAATGAGCCAATCGGCTGGAAGCCGATCTAGACTCGTTTCATCAGCCGATAGGACGATGCACACTGTAGCACTTACACATCGGCTTAGGTCCGATGACGCAAGAACCAATTAATGTAATAAATAAACAAATTGTCATGCTAGCCGATCATCGAAGGATATTCGAAACCGGCTATAAAGCTAATAAAATAAACAAGTTATAATGCATAAATAATCAAATAGATCCTAGGCTGATCATGATCTAGTGTTACTGGTGTTGTTGGTGAAGGTTATGCCAGCACACCGGGCCCTTGCTCCCCAAGATCTTCGTCCGCTATCCGGCCATATACTGGTCCTTACCCGGGCTCATGCCCGGCCCTTACCTGGGGTCGTGCCCGGGAACCTGCCTTGTACTTGTGCTTGGATCGGCAGAATAAACCCATCGGCTATCCCTTAACCGATTGTGACAATAATACAGGCAAGACATATAATAAAATATGCAATAATGCAAATCATAAATAATTGATAGCTAGCCGACCGCTTAACGAAGCGAACACAGGATAAAACAACAAATAAATGTAGTCGGCTTTAACAGGTAACTTATCGGCTAAGCGCTCCGATAACACCATCGCACAACACCATCGGCTTATTAAGAGTAAAGCTATTATTGTCAGTCTAGTAGATCGGACCTAACATCGTTGCAGCACAGACCGATAACGATAACAATGCCTCAATGAGCCGATAGATATAATGCGATCGGATGAAAATAACTTACCGGCTATGCGCTCCGATAAAACGTCTGCACACGATGCATCGGCCTAGCAGGATCGACTTATCACTAGCAGTTCAGTAGGTCGGACCTACCGATGCAGCCGACGAACTGGTGATAAATCGCTCCCAGCAAGTCGATACAGCCTGTGCACGCGTGATGTGATATACCTAATCAATCTATGAGATCAAACTGAACTGATGCAGCCATAGATAAAGTAAATATATCGTGGTAAGCCGACTACTAAACCGACTAGAATCGGACCTAACCGAGGAAGTCCTAGCCGATTGGTAGTCGGTGTGACGAGACTTACCCTCTCGCAGGAGTTCGGACCTAACCGATGCAGCCCGGCTCGAGAAGCAGGATCCCGTCAAAGGGGTGGCGATGCGCCGAGTTTGTATTGATCGTTGTGATAGATTACAAGGTCCCCGGGCATACGTATATATACCCCGAGTTACATGAGTCCTTATAGGACACGATATATGATTTCCTATCTATAACAGAAAACGCTAACGAGGCCTGACCGGACACGAGGTCAGGTTTCCTAAAAAGAGATAAACCTTTTCCTAATAACTATAGTAATTAACTGCCACGCGCGGTCTTCACGGCTCCTTTTCAGACTCGGTCTGCTTCTTGGATCAATTTCCATTATCCGACTGCAACCGTCCTTTTGACCGAATCTGATACAGGTCCTTACCAAATTTTGGCGTTAACACCTATGTCCATGCCCATGCCCACGCCCACGAACCAGGGGCCTGCCGCCGCCACGGCGCCTGTCGCATGAAGCTGCCCACGCAACAGTGGCCCACCAAAGCTCACCCTCACTCTCGCTGTCAATATCGACTTCTACCAAATGTGTGAGGAATGAGGAGAGACTGGGGGACAAGATGTGGTTCGGGTTTGGTTTGAATCAGACCTGGCTAAGATAGAAGTTGATGGCCAAAGAGACAATCGATGAAAGGGACGTCACTTTTGGCGCCTGGGTCGACGGGTAGAATCAATGGCGTGCCTCAATTTGGCACCCGAGAGCTACATATCATTTTTTTTTTTGAGAAAGAACAATATCTCAAAAGAAAAAAAACACAGACCTCAATAGACCACACAAAGGCTGTTAGCCTCAATCAGGCATCACCACGTCAGCAGGATCTACCTGGAGGGTATTGTGTGATTTTTTTCACCTTGCCGACAGGCTAGTACACACATCGTTGGAATTGATTGATCTGTGAGGTTGTTCCTTGGTTTGTGTAATTATTGCACAGCATTCGTCGAAAAGCATATGTTTCCTAGCTAGTTCCTAGCCATCGTATGGTTGGTCGTTTTTTCTTCTCACTACTAGTATTTGTTGTGTGCATTCTCCTCAGTGCGAATTGAAGTCCTAGAGGCTAAAAATTACCATTTTCATTAGAGAAAACATGCATAGAGCTTAACGCACGCACTAGCTTGTTATAGGTAATCATATCCGATGTACGTTTAGCTTGTGTTGGTTGGTTGGGATCTAGATAAGTTTCGGTATTTCTAGAGATAAAATCCTAGCCGACCTATGCATGCTATATATATGTATTCTCCTACGCCAATTGGTTTTTGCGTCGTCTATAACACACATCGTCGACCCAAGACAAAGGGGACGTTCTCCCTATTCCTTGCGTTCTACGGAAGTGGATCCAATTCACAAGGGTAACCTTATCTTCCTCCTCCACTTCCAATCCCTTGTCTGGTCTCTAAGTTTCTGAGAAACTAATTAACTCGCCAAAACTATGCATTGTGGTCAGCGCAAGTGCTCGCTGCGATCCGCGGCATGCGACTTGAGGGATTCATCAATGGCAAGACAGTGGTGCCTAAAGCAGAGATCATGCACAAGCAAGGAGATAAGGATGTCAAGGTTGCCAATCTAGCGTACGAAGAATGGAGGGCTGCAGATTAACAGATCCTTGGCTTCCTCATGTCATCCCTATCAAGGGAGATGCTGATGCAAGTTGCTGCCACAAAGACAGCGGCAGAAGCCTGGAAGATGATCTATGACATGCTCACTTCCAGGACGCGTGCATGTTCAGTGAACGTGAAGCTTTCCCTAACAACAATGAAGAAGAGGAACATGAACATCTCTGAGTATGTTGGCAAGATTAAGAGCTATGGAGATGAGATCACGACGGCCGGCAAGCCGCTCGACGATGACGACCTGACCGCATACATCCTCAATGGCCTAGATGAAGAGGTCAACCCTATCGTGTCATCCATTGTTGGAAGGTCAGATACAATCATAGTAGAAGTTTACTCTCAACTACTTAGTTTTGAAAACAAGTTAGAGCTGCGCCAAGCAAATTCTGCTTCTGCTAACACTACAAGCCAAGGAGGTCATGGTGGCTTCACGCCTCACGGTGGTGGCTCGGGCCATGGCCGGGGTAATCGTGGCCGAGGTTCTGGGTGTGGGCGTGGCAACAACCAACAGCATGGCAACAACAACCATCCCCTATGCTAGGCATGCTACAAAAGAGGACACGTTGCCTCGGAGTGCTGGCATAGGTATAATGAGATCTATGTGCCAGATGGAAAGAATGTTGCTGCAGTCACATATGCTTACGGGGTGGAGACAAATTGGTATATGGACCCAGGAGTCACAGACCAAATCACAAGAGAACTCGAGAAGTTGACTATTCGTGACAAATACAAGGGACATGATGAAATCCATATGGCGAGTGGCATAGGTATGAAAATTGAGCACATTGGTCAATCCATAGTTCATACCCCTATTCGCAAACTATATCTCAAGAATGTCCTTCATATTTCTCAAACTAAAAAGAACCTTTTGTTTAATCATAAACTTGCCGCAGTTAATCATGCTTTTGCTGAGATTCATTCCAAATATTTCTTGATAAAGGATCTGGTGTAACACCTCGGTTTCTGGGCTGTTAAAAACTATTTTAGTAAAAACCCTAATTTTAAAAAAAATTTGGATTTTTGTGTATGCTTAAGGACTAAGTGCCGTAGATCTCAGATCAAAATCTCCTTGAAACCCTAAAAACCTCGGTCCAAATTCCCTCCAAATCTGAGACTCGAATTTTGCAATTCGACTGTCTCTCCTTTTCCTCGGAAAAATTCAACATCGAAATACCTCCCGAAAATTCTCTGTACTTGGGTTCGAATTTTTGCAATTCGAAGCCCTCCAATAAAACCCTTCGGAAATCGTCTTTGAAGCCCTCTATTTGAAATCTCCTCATTTGTTCCTCTCGAAAAACCCTAAATTCCATCGAGAACTCCCTTTCCGAAATTTGCCAATTTATCTATTTCTAAAAACTCTCAAATCCCAAGAATTAAATTAAATTCTAAAATTTTCTTGAGGTCCTCCAATTCTAATCCTTTGCAAGAATTTCCAAAATATCCTTGAGAATCGAGTCCCAGTTTTAAATCAAACCCTTCTTGAATCTCCTCTTTTTCTTTCCCTAAATGTTATCCTAATATCAATATATATTTATATGCTCAAATCCAAAACCAAAGAAACCCCTCTCCAAAATTCCCAAAAGTCCTAGAAGTTCAAGTCTCAAAATTAGAATCAAATCCAAATTTAGATCTCCAAATGATCCTCTCAAAAACTCTCTAAACCTCTCTTTCAAATATATATATATATATATATATATATATATATATATATACATACATATATATTAGTGTCCCTCTTGAAATTTCCCCTTAATTGAAATTCCTAAAAATATTATGAGCCAAGCATCGAATCCCAAATTCAAATACCCTCTCAAACTCTCCAAAAATCCTCCAAAATAAATCCCTGGAAATTGTCAAAGTTTACTGTTCACCATGGACCGACCCCTCTCCACTCGGCCTCTCACTGCTCGGCCCACTCGGCCTATTTCCCTCTCCCGCACAGCGCCTCGGCCCTGGCCCCCAGCGGTCAGCCCCTCTTTCATCACGCCGCGACCGCCCGCTCTTGCGCACAGCGCCACCCACGCGGCCGCCTACTCGCGGACGACCGCTGCCTGCCCCTGACCTCCCAGGCCCGCTTGCCAACCTGCGCTCCGTCGCCGACCGCACGGGCCCACCGATCAGCCGTGTGATGTACGCCCACACGACGGCCGACAAACGGACGTCGTCTTCCCCGCACGCGCCCCACATGCTCAAGACATTGCCGCACCGAGAAAAATCTTCCGCCCGCAAAAATAACTCTTCTCCCAGCGTCCTCTCCACGTGTGGCCACGCCAACGAGGTCAACCCGCCATTGCATCAACCTGCCGCGCCCATCCCCACTTTTCTCTCCTCCGGCCGACACGGCCTCCCTGCCTCCCGCCGTCCCGTCTCCTCAAAGCTACCTTGTCGCAGCCCCGAAGTCAAATCCCTCTCGCAAAAATCTCGCCACCGCCTTTCTCGTTCGTCGTCTAGCTCCCTCCCTTGCCTATAAATGGCCGCCGCCCTCCCGTTTCCCCCTCAGCCTCGCCACATTGCCAGGCCCGAGTCGAGCTTTGACCAACGCCGCCGCCCCAGCCGCCGTCGTGCAACCTTGCCGCCATACCGACGCGCGAACTCCCGCCCCGCCGCCGCTCGGGACCATACCCGATTCGTGCCGCCGAGCTCCAAATCGAGCTCAAGCTCAAACTAGGCCCATAACCGCCGCCGCTATCTCTTCTCCGGTGAGCCCTCATTCCCCTCTTCTTCTCTCCTTCCCAACCCACACCACATGGACCCTCGTCCCGTGCCTCGCCGCCGGCAATGACGCCACAATGCAGAGCTCTCCTCCCTTACCGCCCCTCTGTGACGCTTGCCGCCGAGCGCCATTTTCTCTAACCACCCCTTGGGATTTCACCACCGGCCACCCCCTTTCCCGAGCCCTTCCGCTCTCCTACGCCGTGCTTTGCCTCCAACACAAGCCTCTCCTAGCCACTCTGTCGCTCCCAGGACGCCGGCAACGACCGCACCTTGCCGCCGCCCACTGGTCGCCGTCGCCCGCCGCCGTTGACCACTAATAACCCAATCCAAGCCGACCATCTTCCTCACCATCGTTCCCTCGTCCCGTTCCCATGGCTCCCTTCCGCCGGCGAGTCCTCGGCTGCCATTTTCCCTCCGGCCGCCGCTAGCCGTCGATCTCCTCTGGTCTCTCTCTCCCTCACACTCTCTCCCTTTCTCCCCTGTCAGATGGCCCCCACCGTTCCCCTCTGCCCTGTGGGCCCGCTCAGTTAATATATGACATGTGGGTCTACTCCTATTTAAATCCAAGCCTATGCCATGTGGGCCCCTATTTAATTAATCCCACCAATTAATCCTAAATCATTGACAAGTGGGCCCATGCATAGTAACTCCCTTCTTATCACTGCATGTGGGCCCCTTTAAATCTAAGCCATTGACATGTGGGCCTACTCCTAATTTAATTCCTCTCCCTATGACATGTGGGCCTCCTTTTTCTCTCCTCTCTATGTCACTGACAGATGGGCCATCCCCTCAATTCCTCTCTCTCAGCCACTGACAGTGGGCCCCCTGTCAGACCAAGAATATCCCAAGGAATATTCCTTTTCAAAATTCATTTAATCCATTTTCTTTCCTAGAAAAATCCCTAATACTTCTAAAATCCATATCTTTTCAACCGTAACTCCGATTGACCCCGTTCAAGTCTCTAAATTTTTCTAAAAATGAGATCTACCTCATGGCACTATTAGTTATTAATAATAATATATTATTTCTAGGGTTTTATGTGTTTTTCTCTTGTTTCACGCGTAGTCGATGCTTCGGAAATTCGTTGGACGTCGGATTCTTGTGAAGTTTGAAGATGACGTCTGAGGCAAGTCACTCCTTGACCATATTGCTCCTAAATTTGGAATGTTTTGTTTACAAAATTGCATCGCTAGTGTGCACGATAAATTGATTGGCCTCGGTTTGCGTGTCGAACCGACGGACCTGCCCGGTAGTTGCATAAACCCTGTAGGTCTTTAGTATCCTATTCCTTGTCGCTCCACCTCGTAATACCTTGGTAACTGTGCTCTCCGAGCATGGATTCCGATGGTTCTACCCACAACACAATTGATTGCCGATTGGGAAAATTTGGGATTTCAAAATTTAAAAACCCGACATGCGATGTCGGTGAGATTTGCGAAACAAAATTTATTTGCAAAAATCCACGGTGCAAAGTGATCACCTGTGTGGTGGCACTTCGTATTCGCATATAAGGACCATTTCCTTGGGGAATTTCATCCGAGCATTTCACAGTGCGACCACACGGGTGGAATGGGACACCCCTGGCCGAGTAATTAGTGTTCACATGATGGTATTTGGTTGCTAATAAATGTAGGAGCGGTTGGGTGCCAAGAGGGCGATATACCCCCGTCCCTGAGTACAGGAAATGAGTTTCTGGTACTTGGTTGAGAGAGAGAACCCATTTATAGGGCAACATACTATGCTGGGAAGACTCTGGAAAGGCCTTGTCACGAACCTCCCCACCTGATTAGTGTGGGAGTAAGCTCGCGTCGTGTGGGTAAAGCGTGCACCCTTTGCAAAGGTCATTATAATCTGTTCGAACAGCCTGCCCATAGTTATGGGTGAATGTGAGGTGATTCCTCTAGCGTAGATTTGTTTGTCAGTGTTTTGCGAAAGTGATTTGTGGGATGGGAATCGTTACCAGAATCGGCCTCAGTGGCTGATAGATGACATGAGTGGTCTGAAACAGGGCTGTGTGACCCGGGATGTCGAATGGCATCATAGACTAGGCTTCCTGTGTGGAAGCAGTATATGAGTTGAGATGAGATTGTGTGTGGCTTGAGAAGCCACTGAGATGATGTCCTGGATAGGACAAAAGTGAAAGGAAAATAATAAAGAAAAAATGAGATTGCGTCCTGGAGTGGACAAAATTGAAAATAAAGTAATAGATGTGAATACAGCGGGAAGCTGCTTGTGGATAGATCCACTGAACCGCTGTCGTGATCCGGCATGCGGTATAAGAATATCTAAGATCAATTAAAATTTGAGTAGTCCACTCGAGTTGTTGAAAAGCAATTTGCGGACAGGATCGAGGTGAGAGCCTCCTTCCAGTCACATTAAGACAACTCACACTTAGGTTTTTCGAAAATATTTTCAAATGAAAAAGTTTTGTGAAATAAACCCCAGCCTATCTTTGATAGCCTACATAACTCACGTTTTCCATGACTTGCTGAGTACGTAAGTACTCAATCTATTTCTTTTCTCCCCTCATTCAGGAAGAGTGAAGTGGAAGTGAAAAATAGGGTTTTTTTTCTAATTCCAAGCCGTTGCTTGTGGATTGGGTTCTCGCTGTGCTGTCGTTCCGCTGCTGTCGTTCTGTTTGCAGGTTGCTGCTCAGGGCTTGCCCAAAGCCGCAACTTATAAAGGTATAGCATATATATTTATTTAGCTAATTGCTGTGGTACATCTCCGTTGACCGCGGGTACCAGCAAGGTTTTCTGGGACTGGTACCGGCATCGCGGTTCCGTGGGAGTTGGTTCACGCCACTCTCCTACGGCGCTTCCTCTCTGGTATCACTGTAGGTGGTGCCAGGGGCGGGAGGCGCTACATCGGGCCACGGCGAAAACAAACATCAACATCAACATCTGCAATAACATAAGCATATGTTGTCACCTTATCTTTTTCAAGATGGCATAATCGTCTAGGTCATCCTTCGAGTCCTATAGTTACTAGAGTTATTAGTGGCAATGGTTTGCTATGTCTTGATGAGTCTAATAAAGAGTTAGTTTGTGATGCATGTCAGAAGACCAAGAGCCATCAATTACCATAATCTAAATCTGTTTGTGTATTTAATCATCCTTTGGAACTTATTTTCTCTAATGTTTGGGGGTCCACACCAGAATCTGTTGGTGAAAAAAAAAATACTTGTGAGCTTTGTTGATGATTATAGTAAGTCCACATGGATTTATCCCCTTAAATACAGATCTGAAGTTTTCCAAAGATTTCAAGAATTCCAAAGTTTGGTTGATAGCTATATAAACTGACTAGGGAGACGAGTACCAAAAACTTCACTCCTTTGAAAAAGTGGCTATATCTTATCATGTCTCCTGTCTCCACAATCATCAACAAAATGGCTCCGCTAACCGAAAACATCACCACATACTAGAGGTTGGCCTAGATCTCCTTGCCCATGCATCTATGCCGCTAACGTTCTGGGATGAAGCTTTCCTTGCTGCCACCTATCTTATTAATAGAATTCCAAGCAAAGTGATTAATTATGATACTCCTCTAGAACGCCTATTTAATCAAATACCTGACTACTCCCTTCGTGTGTTTGGTTGCGCTTGTTGGCCTAACTTGTGACCATATAATGCACACAAACTTCAGTCCTGCTCCAAGGAGTGTGCATTTCTTAGGTACAGTAGTCTTCATAGAGGTTTTAAATGTCTTGATATATCTTCTGGACATATCTATGTTTTTAGGGATGTCATATTTGATGAGACTATTTTTCCCTTTGCTGAACTCCACAAAAATCCTGGTGCTAGGTTGAAAGCTGAAATTTCTCTCCTTCCTTCCCATCTTGTGTCTAGTTCCTACGAGCAAGGGGAGAACATGACCATGTGGTTAATTTTCTGCCTAATGATACTAATGATGCTACTAATCAACTTGATGACACGACACATAGTGCTGCAGATGCAGATAATAATGCAGAAAATGCAGGAAGAACAAATTCGGGTGCAGATTATGTTGTGGATATAGCAATGCAACCTCAAGATTTGGCAGGAAGATCTACCTCGGGATCACCTCATTCAGTCCCAGAACCTACAAAGGCATAGCAGAGCAGTGCACAACGCACTAGAATGACCTACCAACTGCCTGATGACATGTCACTAAGGCCCTGTTCGGCAACGCAGGTAGCCTTGGCTTATTTTCCGCGCGCAAAACGAGAAATGTCATTAGCGCGTGATTAATTAAGTATTTACTATTAAAAACTTAAAAAATGGATCTATTTGTTTTTTTAGAGCTACTTTCATATAGAAAATTTTTATAAAAAACACACCGTTGATTGTTTTGGGAAGCGTGCGCGCGAAAAACGAGGAGTTAAGCCAACGCCCAACGTGCTGCCGAACAGAGCCTAAGTCCGTCTCGTGTGAGCCAGCCGGTAGTCAACATGTCACCGACAGTGCCTTCTCCTCTCGGTAGTACGCCTCCTGACTGTGGGGCAACCTGTCAATCAGCAGCGTAGCAGACTCAGGTATGGCTAACGATTATATGAGACATTTTAGAGAAAGAAGTTTATATGAGACAGCCACAAGGATATGAGTTTACACAGCCTGAGTATGTATGCAAGCTAGATAAAGCCTTATATGGTTTGAACTAAGCTCCGAGAGCTTGTATTCCAGGCTAAGTACAAAGTTGCATGCACTAGGCTTTAAGGCATCCAAAGCTAATATCTCTTTATCTTTTTATAATAAGGGAGGTACTACTATATTTGCTTTGATTTATGTAGATGATATAATTGTTGCTAGCTTAGTGCAAGATGCTACCTCAGCTCTGTTAAAGATTTGAACAAAGAGTTTGCTTTGAAAGATCTAAGTGATCTATATTATTTTCTTGGCATTGAAGTGAACCAGGTACATGATGGTATAGTGTTGTCTCAAGAGAAATATACTATGGATTTGTTGAGATGAGTTAATATGGAAAAATACAAACCCATTAGTACACCTTTGTCGACTAATGGAAAATTGTCAATGCATGAAGGAGATAGTCTTGGGTCTAGTGATGCTACACAATACAGAAGTATAGTTGGAGATCTGTAATATTTAATTTTAACTAGACCAGATATCTTTTTCTCTGTTAATAAGGTGTGCCAGACGCTCTACAAGTGATTTTGCTGTATACTTGGATCCAAATCTGGTGTCATGAAGTGCAAGGAAACATGCAATGGTTTCAAGGTGAAGTACAGAGGCAAAATACAAAGCACTTGCTAATGTCACAACAGAGATTATACGGATCCAGACTCTACTACAGGAGATTGGTATACAAGTTCCTAAAGCTGCCAAGGTACGGTGTGATAATATGGGAGCTAAATATCTTTATGCAAATCCATTGTTTCCAAGCATACAGAAGTGGACTATCATTTTGTACGAGAGAGGGTGGTGCAAAGGTTGCTTGAAGTAGAATATATTTCTTCTCAAGATCAAATAGCAGATGGGTTCACAAAACCACTCACGACAAGTCAGATGAGTATGTTTAAGTACAATCTTAATCCTAGAAGTTTAGATGGAGGGGAAGTGTTAGAGATATTCACATTCTGATGTAACGTACAGCTCTCGTTGGTCAGCTGGGATCTAGAGAAGTTTGTTTAGATAAGTTTCGGTATTCCTAGAGATAAAATCCTAGCCGACCTATGCATGCTACATATATGTATTCTCCTACGTCGATTGGTTTGTGCCGTCTATAGCACACATCATCAACCCGAGACAAAGGGCAACGTCTCCCTATTCCTTCCGTTTTCCTTTATAGCTAATTAACCATACTCATACTTAAAAGAGGAAAAAAATTGACCCCAATAATATAATAAGTTAGTTTGACACTCCGTGCATGGCCACAAGTAATCAAAGTGTGATGCCGGACATGACTTTTTCTTTCCACTACATAAAAGACGTATAGACACATCACTACACCGCGTACCACACTAACACACCAATGAATGCACCCGAAACATACACTCAAAGAGACAAAACCGACAGCAAATGTTTATTCTCAGTAAATGTTGAAAATATAAGCACATGTAGATTTAATTTATTCCATAAATAAATCATGACATTAATAGCACAAATAAATAGAATCATGTAATCTGATCCAAACATATATATGACAGTACTTAACATGAATAGATCAAACATAGAAGACATAGTGTACGCGTACCTACAGCCCTATTGTGGGGGCTGTTGTGGAGCATACACAGGCGTAGCACGTACCGCATAAACGACACGCGGCACCGGGTGATGACGACGACGCGCAGTGCCCGAACGTGAAGGAAGACGAGCCGTGATGGGCGCACAGCGAGCAGTCGCGCGTAGTGCTTCCCAAAAACCGTATTCGCCCTCTCCTAGTGCAGGACGTCGAAGGCGAGGGTTCCGGAGACCTGCTCTCCCAATCCGCCGGTGGACGCCGACAATCGGGATGGAGTAGACGACGTACAACGGCTCAGAACCAAAGAGATGGCAAGCCCTAGACTGTTTTCGTGTATATTGCGTGGAGACAGCAGCTCGGTATTTATAGAGATATTAGGACGCGTGATCAGGACGCCCGCACAATCTCTATCTCGTAACCGAACCGGATAGACTGCGCGTATCCTATCCGGACTCTAATTTGCAGCAAAACAAAAACTGCAAAAAGAAGCTGCATCTGCGCAAGCATGAGAAGCCAATTTTGGCGGACCATTCACGCGCATGTCGCGTACGTGCGCCGCTTGGCCTGGCGAGGCAAGGCGAGCGAGCGCGCGCGTGTGTTCCTCCAGTTCTCTCCACTATGCATGTCTCAAGTGGCTAGGAGAGAGCTCACCCTTATAAGGAGGTCTCCCTCTCCTAGAACTAGTAAGGTGATATTAAACTTCCCATGCCGCTCCCCATGAGGTGGGCTTTTGAGATTTTTCTAGGAATTGTTCTCCACATGGGCCTTAGTCTATTTAGCAATTCCAACAATCCCCCACCAAATCTCAAAGTCCCAAAGAGATTTGCCATTCTCCAAAGTACTGTTTATATACCAGTCTTTCGATGGAGACTGGTTAAGGTTGAACATCCATCTAGAACTCCAAGCTACAGTTACTCACAACTTGAACAATGGACTACGCCTTAAATTGCAAGTTTTGTGCAAGCAAGTTTCACTCAAAGTCTTGACTGATACTAGGCTATCAATAGCCTACCCCTCGGTTGGAGCTTATAAGTCATACTCCTTAGTCTTTCATGAGCTTCCTAGGATATTCACCCAAAATCTCCATAGACCGCGACCAACGGTCGAGCTCAGATAGGTGTGTTCTTTCAAAAATGCTCTGTAGAACAGCATCTTCGCTATTTAAAGCCAACAAAACACATTAAGGCAAAGGCCATCCTGCCTTACAGCTTGTGAGGGTATATGCATCTTCACTTAGAGACAGTTAAAGGTACTCTCCTCCAGTTAACTAATGGCTTGTTCTTTCCAGGTCCTAATTCACGGGATCGCCGATCACATAGGTTGGGTTACCACCATAGTGTAACTCACATTGGTCTCATTTCCATCTTTCTCGATGCATTATCTATTATATTTCGTGATAGTCCCTTCGTAAAGGGATCTGCCAAGTTGCTTGCCGTTTGGACATAATCCAAACTTATAATTCTGGAATTTCTCAATTTCCTGACAGACTTTAATTGTCTCTTCACATGCCTGGACGATTTCATGTTATCCTTAGAACTATCCACCTTAGTAATGACAGTTTGATTGTCACAGTTCATAAGGATAGCCGGCACTGGTTTTTCAACCACAGGCACATCCATTAATAGATCACGCAGCCATTCTGCCTCAACAGTAGCAGTATCTAATGCCGTAAGCTCTGCTTCCATGGTTGATCTTGTCAAAATGGTTTGTTTGCATGACCTCCATGAAACAGCACCACCACCTAGTGTAAAAACATATCCACTGGTGGCTTTGATCTCATCAATATCAGAGATCCAGTTGGAATCACTATATCCCTCCAATACCGACGGGTACCCAGTATAGTGAAGTCCAAGATTCATAGTACCCTTCAGATAGCGCATAACTCACTCAAGCACGCGCCAATGATCATCTCCCGGATTAGAGATAAACTGGCTTAATTTGCTCACAGCAAAGGAGATGTCTGGCCTAGTTGCACTAGCTAGATACATGAGTGAGCCAATTATCTGGGAGTACTCCAGCTGATTCCTAGTAATTCTTATGTTTTTGCGAAGCAAAAGACTAGAATCATAAGGAGTTAGAGAAGGCTAGCCAAAGCGGCTCAAGACTTTTTCCACATAATGAGATTACAGAAGTGTAATCCCATCATCACCTCTGGTTAGCTTAATGTTTAAGATAACATCAGTTACTCCCAGATCTTTCATATCAAAGTTTTGAGACAAGAATGATTTAAACTCATTGATCACCTCAAGGTTTGTCCCAAAGATTAGTATGTCATCAACGTACAAACACAGAATAACTCCCTCACCCCCACCATAGCGATAGTATACATACTTATTTGCCTCGTTGACTGTATAGCCCGCAGAAGTTAGTGTTCTATCAAATTTCTCATGCCACTGCTTAGGAGCTTGTTTCAGACCATACAAAGATTTTAACAACTTTAGCACCTTGCCTTCTTGACCTTCTACTACAAATCCATCAGGCTGCTCCATATAAATTTCCTCATCTAGCTCTCCATTAAGAAAAGCTGTCTTAACGTCCATCTGATGAACGAGAAAACCATGTGAGGCAGCCAAGGAGAGAAGTACGCGAATTGTGGTCAATCTAGCAACAGGTGAGTAAGTGTCAAAGAAATCTTCGCCTTCTTTCTGAGTATAGCCCTTGGCCACAAGCCGAGCCTTGTACTTTTCAATAGTACCGTCAGGCCTTAGCTTCTTTTTGAACACCCACTTGCAACCTACGGGTTTGCACCCATAGAGTCGCTCTGTCACCTCCCAAGTCCTGTTAGCGATAATGGAGTCCATTTCGCTACGAACAGCCTCCTTCCAGTAGTCAGCATCAGGGGATGCATAAGCTTCTGAAATTGACTTGGGAGTGTCATCCACAAGGTATACAGTGAAGTCGTCACCAAAGGACTTAGCTATCCTTTGTCTCTTGCTCCTTCTAGGAGCTTCACTGTCATCCTCCTCAGCGAGATGTTCAAGTGTATGTTCAGTTTGACCTGATGGTGTGATTAAATTGGGAATTGAATCAGAAGATTGACTCGAAGCGTTATGTGTATCCTTCATTGGGAAAGTTTCCTCAAAAAATGTAGCATCACGAGACTCTAAAATTGTACCCGTATTCATGTCAGGTATCTCAGATTTAACTATTAAAAATCTATAAGCAATGCTATGATTAGCATATCCCAAAAAGACACAGTCCACAGTCTTAGGTCCTAGCTTGCGCGTTTTTGTTATTGGTACATTGACTTTCGCCAAGCACCCCCATGTACGCAAGTAAGAAAGTGATGGTTTTCTCCCAATCCATACCTCATATGGTGTTTTATCCATATTTCTATTAGGAATTCTATTTAATACATGATTCGAGGTCAACAAAGCCTCCCCCACCATGCCTTAGGTAATCCCGCAGTGTCTAACATGGCATTCACCAAGTCAGTCAGCGTACGGTTCTTCCTTTCGGCAATCCCATTAGATTCGAGAGAATAGGGAGGCGTTAGCTCATGTATAATGACATGTTCCTCACAGAATAAATCAAAAACATTAGAGAAAAACTCTCCACCACGATCTGACCTTAGTCTTTTTATCTTTCTGTCAAGTTGGTTTTCAACTTCTGCCTTATAAATTTTAAAATAGTCTAGGGCCTTATCCTTCGTTTGCAATAAATACACATAACAGAATCTAGTTGCATCATCAATCAAAGTCATGAAATATCGTTTTCCACCCTTCGTCAACACCCCATTTATTTCACAAAGATCTGAATGTAGGAGTTCTAGTGGTGCCAAGTTTCTCTTCTCGGCAGCCTTGTGGAGCTTGCGAGGTTGTTTTGATTGCACACAACTATGGCACTTAAAACCTTTGACAATGGAAAAACTTGGAATTAAATTCAAACTGGAAAGCTGAGACATCAAACCAAAATTAACATGACATAAACGTGAATGCTAGATACCGGCCTCATTATCCACACTGCCACAAATATGGTTCACAGACTTATTGCAGAAATCAGAAAGGGAAAAATGGAACAAGCCTCCGCACTCATAGCCTTTACCAATAAAATATCCATGTTTAGACACGATTACTTTATTAGACTCAAATACCAACTTAAACCTGTCTCTACATAGACGGGAACCACTAACGAGATTCTTATCGATAGTGGGGACATGCTGCACGTTCTTCAGCTGCACGATCTTTCTCAAAGTAAACTTCAGATCTACCGTGCTAACACCATGAACAGAAGCATGTGACCCGTTCCCCATTAGGACGGAGGAATCCCGGCTGACCTGATAGGAGAAAAACAAAGATATGCCAGCACAAACATGAACATTGGCCCCCCGTATCAACCCACCAATTAGTAGACTGATTAACTGAGAGAACAGTAGGTGAATTACCATACCCGGTTCCATCTCCAGTATTGTCAATGGTCACATTGACAGACTTAGAGGTCTATCCTGCAGGTGCCTTCATGCCCTTACGTTGTGGACACTTTCTGACGAGATAACCAGGAAAGCCACACACAAAGCAAGTTCTGACATCTTCCTCCTTGTTGTTGTTCCTCCTTTTCTTGAAGTTGGTGTTTTGTTGGGCTTTGACAAATTTTCCTTTATTGTTCTTGTTAGCAGTCTTTTGCACCACATTGGTACTAGACTGCCCACCATCGCCTTTTGACGCAGCATCCTTTGCCCGAGCTTTCTCCTCAACGTCAAGAGAAGCAATTAACCCCTCAACGGAGTACTCCCGTCTCTTGTGTTTGAGTGCAGTACCAAAGCTCCTCCATGAAGAAGGTAGTTTTGCAATAATACATGCAGCCACAAATTTGTCGGGAAGGGCACAATTAAGGAGTTTGAGTTCCTTAGCAATGGTTTGTAGTTCATGAGTCTGTTCGACCATAGAACGGTTGTCAACCATGCTGAAATCGTGAAACTGCTCCATGACGTATAAATCGTTGCTAGCATTAGTAGCACCGAATATGGTATTCAGTGCATCCCATAACTCCTTAGTGTCGGTCATATGCATGTACACCTCGACCAGACGATCATCAAGAACGCTAAGAATGCATCCCACAAAGAGAGTAGTGGCTTCCTCAAATTCTTTCTGCTGTTCAGCAGAGAGAACTCCTTCAAGTTTGCCAGTATCACCCAGAAGCACTTCATAGCTGTCAGCCACAGAGTGACTCTAATCTGCCATCTCTTAAAGTGCACGCTGGAAAATTTATCCGGCCTCAGTGCATTGGCAAAACCAGCCATCATAAAACTACAGTGCCTATAATAAGGTTTTTGGATTGTTGAAAATATAAGCACATGTAGATTTAATTTATTCCATAAATAAATCATGACATTAATAGCACAAGTAAACATAATCATGTAATCTGATCTAAACATGTATATGACAGTACTTAACATGAATAGATCAAACATAGGAGACATAGTGTACGCGTACCTACAGCCCTGTTGTGGGGGCTGTTGTGGAACAGACACAGGCGCAGCACGTACCGCACGAACGACACGTGGCACCGGGTGATGATGATGACGCGCAGCGCCCGAACGTGAAGGAAGACGAGCCGTGATGGGTGCACAGCGAGCAGTCGCGCGTAGCGCTTCCCAAAAACCTTATTCGCCCTCTCCTAGTGCAGGACGTCGAAGGCGAGGGTTCTGGAGACCTGCTCTCCCAATCCGCCGGTGCATGTCGACGATCGGGATGGAGTAGACGACGTACAACGGCTCAGAACCGAAGAGATGGCAAGCCCTAGACTGTTTTTGTGTATATTGCATGGAGACAACCGAAGAGATGGCAAGCCCTAGACTGTTTTCGTGTATATTGCATGGAGACAGCAACTCGGTATTTATAGAGATATTAGGACGCGTGATCAGGACGCCCGCGTAACCGGTAATTTGCAGCAAAACAAAAACTGCAAAAAGAAGCTGCATCTGCGCAAGCAAGAGAAGCCAATTCACGCGCATGTCGCGTACGCGCGCCGCCTGGCGAGGCGAGCGAGCGCGCGTGCGTGTTCCTCCAGTTCTCTCCACTATACATGTCTCAAGTGGCTTAGGAAAGAGCTCACCCTTATAAAGAGGTCTCTCTCTCCTAGAACTAGCAAGGTGGTACTAAACTTCTCATGCTACTCCCCATAAGATGAGCTTTTGAGATTTTTCTATGAATTATTCTCCATATGGGTCTTAACCCATTTAGCAATTCCAACAGTAAAATCCTACTACCACATATGGCTAATATTCATGGGCGTACTTTGATTTAAACCCCACGATCATGCCACCACACCACCGGCCATTTAAATTCGGCCAGATATAACAGCTGATAACACTAGTAGAAATAGTTGATTAGGTGCACACTTGTTTTTCACCGATGATATTGATGAGCCCAGCATCCATCCATCCAGGCAATAGGCCATGTGTATTGATTCATGGCGGTGCGTGGCACGAGGAATGATCAGCAGAAACCCACTCCAGTCCACAGCCGTAGCAGAACTCCAGCTCGCACCTGCAGGTGATGTGCACGCAGCCCTCGTACCTGTCCACGTAGAACCTGCACCTCGGGCACCGCCGCCACCTGCTCCCCTTCGCCATCTCCACCACCGCCAGGTCCCCCTCCCCCCTGTCCCCGGCGGCCAGCTCCTCGTACTCGCCGCAGCTCACCCCACTGTGCCACGCCACGCCGCACCGCCCGCAGAACTGCCTCCGGCATGCCGGGCACTCCGATGATTGATCTGGGACGTTGCCGCTGCCGCGCTCGTCGGCGATGATCTCTGCGCAGTCAGGGAATGGGCAGTAGACGTGGCTGGCGCCCAGTACCATGGCCCAGCACAGCGCGGCGCACCACCGCTCGAAGGTGTCCTTTGGGAGGATGTGTTGGGAGAGCTCCGGGTCGAGCACGGCGACGCAGCCTTCCTCCGGGCACTTGACGCCGGAGGTGGAGGAGGTGAGCCCGGTGCGGAGCTTGGCGGTTATGTGGCCGACGAGGCAGGTGGCGCAGAAGGCGTGCGTGCAGCCGTGGCTGCCGCGGTGCGTGTCCGACAGCGGCACGTCGTCCATGCAGATCTTGCAAAAGAGGAACGTGGCGGGGACGGACGGCGGCGGAACAGCTGACGAGGAGCAGGAGCACTCGCCGACGGCGACAACGGCTGGCGCGGGGGTCGTCGCAGCTGCGTCGCCGGCCGGTGGGCGCGATGTGGAGGACGAGCACTCGGCGGCGGGAAGGACGAGAGCGGACGACGACGTCTCCGCATGAGCTGCTGGCGCGTCAGCGTTATCAATTGGCGGTGGCGTGACCGAGGACAGCGCCGCGGCGGCCTTGGCCGCCATGGCGGAGGACATGATCCCCTCTTGGAGCTGGAGCTCTGCGGCGTACTCCTCGTCGGACATCGCAACGACCCCGCCAGCACCGTCTGGGTTGCCGCCATGGCTGACTGCTACCAGGAACAGGTCGTCGACGTCCATGGAAGACGCGGCAGCCATGGGTCAGTTCTTGTGTGCTTCGTGCGTATGAACGAAAGCTGCTTTCTTCTCTCCAGGGCAGGATAAGACGATGGATGGATCGAGCTATATAATGGCGAAATCGGTCGTACGGCAAACTGGATACCTTAGTTACCAATTACAGCGTGTTCACAAGTCCAGTGGGACTGCAGCTTCTTTTCTTGTTTTTCGCGCGCACGTTTCCTAAAATGATAAACTGTGTATTTTTTAAAAATTTTTCTATATGAAAATAGCTTTAAAAAGTAAATAGATCTATTTTTCAAGTTTTTAATAGCAAATACTTAATTAATCACGCACTAATAACATTTCTCGTTTTACGTGCCAGCTTATTTAAGCTGCAAAGCAGCAGCGCCGAACGGTGTGTTAGTACTGCGTTGTAGTGGTATTCCGGAAAAAAAATATATAAAGGAAATTGGTTGTGCTACAGGCCTACAGCTTGAGGAATAGTTTGAAGAGAAATAAGATCACCTAAAACAAGGTAAGCCATTAGCATATGATTAATTGAGTATTAATTATTTTAAACTTAAAAATAAATTAATATGATTTTTTAAAGTAACTTTTATATAAAAATTTTTTTACAAAAAATACACTGTTTAGCAGTTTGGGAAACGTGCTCACGGAAAGCGATGGAAAATTTTCCCTCAACCTAACTTCCAAATGGAGCCTTCGACAAGTAATAATTGAAGCAACCAAAAATAATATTTAGGTAAAAAATTTTCTGTTAAATACTCTTATAGATTAAAAAGACAATGTTAAAAAATGAAGAAAAAAACAAAATCAACTATAAAATAAAGTTTTAAAATTCAAATATTAGCGGTCAACGAGCAAACGATGACACAGCATCTCCAACAGGGACCCTAAACAAGGCCCTTACTCTATTTTTTGAAGCCAGACAAAAAAATTCAAGTCCAACAAGGTCCCAACTTAAGTCCCTACTTTATGGAGGCTCCAAAATCTTTCTCCTCAGCCCCATCTCCCAGGGGTACGTAGGGAGCTCCCTACTCTACGGTTGGGAGTTTTTTTCTCTCCCACGAAACAATTAATCCCACGCTAATCTTCCTACGCCTATAAGCTTCGCCTCCGCCACTTCGTGTGCAGGCGAGAGAGACAAGGCGAGCTCAGTGAGCGAGTGCGTGCACGATGAAGCTGTCGGTGGTGAGCCCTGGGCGCGCGGAGAAGCAGCTGCCGACGCCACCGGGGCTGGCGCGGTTGCTGCTCAACAAGAGCCGGCGAGGGGCCGCTCCCGCCGCGCACCAACGACGTCGCCGATGTTCGTGTCGTGTGGCCAGGGAGCTCGTGTTGTCGGCGACCACCACGCCGCCCAAGAATGCGCTCCTCCTCATGCGCTGCCGCTCCGCGCCCCAGAACCACTCATCTCCGCTCACCTCCAGGTTCCCTGTCGCCGCGCCATCGCCGACCAAGGACGCCCCGACGGTGGAGATCGCCACAGCCTCTTGGGCATCCCCCTCTCCCTGCAAGGCGCAGAAGGCGGCGGCAATGGAAGCGCAGCACGAGGAGAGGCAAGAGGAGATGGTAGCCGTGCAGGAGCAAGACGAGGCGAGGGAAGAAGACGACGACCACGACGACGAAAGATGATAAAAATCAGCACCTGTGTTGCTGTCCGCCCTCTCCAGAAGCTGCTGCCAAAAATGGAGATGACAGGAAGTCTGATGGGGAGGAGAAACTGGGCCTTCTGAACATGTTTGGGCCTTCTGAACATGTTTTATTGTTATGGTTTATAAATATTTAAGTTTGAATTTTATTGATGTAATATGAAGAATATACATATAGATTATAATGAAATATAAGAGAAAAAGAAATAGGGGCTTAGATTTAGAGGCTTTTGTTGGAGTTAGATGTCAAAAACAGAGTCCTAGAAAGTAGATTGAGCCCCTAGAAAGTAGGGATTCTGTTTTTGGGGTTATTGTTAGAGATGCTCTAAGATATAAGTACGTAAGGATTTTATTTCAATTTATAAAATCAATTAAGTTGAGGATTTGAAACTTCAATCGTCTGTGGCACTTCTTTATGTTTTTTTCCTCGAAGTGCCAATGCCAGTAAAGGTTTTCTTGCCAAGTGTATAATGCCCTTTAGCTTTGTTAAATTTCACGGTACGTTCTTCAAAAATCTCAATTATATATGTATACAAGATATGCAGTTAATTTCTCCTAAATTAAAAAGGCATTTCTTCTCCGATAATGAACGGGCAGAGGAAGGACGGTTTATCTTTCCGAAAAGAAAATAAAAGAGGATGCAAAGCCTTATTGTCACCTTTACTTGATTCTTCCTTCGTGACCAAGCAGCAAGAGCTAGCTTGACTTGGGTGGCGATGCATGGGTCCGTCCAGTACAACTAGTGGGAAACTTTGCTAGCTAGCCAACAAAACAGGAATTAGTGCTTGCTACGCGTGATTGTGTTAGCTGACAAGACGTGCAACTGAAAGCTAAGGTACATGCATGGCTTCGATGTTAAGTCAATTGAGAGTCAATATGTTCTTCTTCTACTATTACAGACGCGTGATTGGGTTTTTTTTTTATGTGGATATGCGGTTGCCATTATCACCGACACTTGGGAGCAGAATTTTGTCTTTTATATATATATATATATATATATATATATATATATATATATATATATATATATATATATATATATATATATATATATATATACACACACACACACATCCACACACAGAACTACTGTAAAGCACCTAGTGTGCTACTTATCGTAAGTAGCACGTCTCAGATCATCCCAGTTCCCACATGCGTAGAGCAAATCGTGTATAAAAATTTTACTCACATAAGACCTATATATTCGTTAGTTTCACAATAGGAACCTACCATCTCCTCCTTTTTCTAACTCACCACTCGAATTTTTCGGTTCTAGGATGTGCTCTTATTTCTGACGGCGGCATCGGAGGGCGGTGAGACTCAGGAGCCGCCGCCAGAGGGACCTACCGCCGGCCGCGTTCAAGCCGGACGATGAAGGAAAGGTGCCGCTGCAGTGTGACGGAGGGCTGCGACAGGGAGCGCAGCGGCTCAGACTCGAAGGTGACGGCAGCAGTGAGGACAACGAAGGATCCGGCGGAGACTGGCCCTCTATCATCTCTGTCTCCTCCCTCCTCCAGCGTTCCCCGCCACGCCAGGACTGTCGAGCACCATCTGGTTCACCACATTGTCGAGATCTGGCGCTGATCTCCTCCTTTCCTGGTTCCTGGCAGGAAAGGGCGGTGAACGGCGGGCGGAACGATCTGGGGTGGGGATGGACGGTGTGCGGCTGCAAGCCTCCTCTTGCTTCGTGCGCTTCTCCAGATCAGTCCTCTGCCACAGCCTCTCCGCTTGCCATTGCCCAAGCATTGGATCTAGTGAGCTCGATGACACCGAGGATGATGGCGACGTCTCCAGATATGAAGAAGCAGAGCGGTTCTACCAAGACCACCCGTCGTTGTCGTCCATGTTTGCCTGGACCTCCAGCTCTGGCAGGCTGTGGCGCTACCGGTGGCAAGGCGGCCGACATCCACTCTTCTTCCAGTTGATGAATGAATGCTACTGGATAAATTTTTTATCCATAGGGTCGATGATTGAATGTAACTGTTGTAATTTTTTATACACTGTATGATTCAATGTACTATAGATGATTGTTAATAATAATCAGGGAGAAAATATAGGGAACGGAGTAACTGTTTTATTTTTACTGTGGGTCTACTATAAGACAGAGTAAATCTTCTTACTTCGAAATAGGAGGTAAGGAGAATGGAGTAAATGTTTTATTTGACTTGAGAGAATTGGGGAGCGGAGTAAATGTTTTATCTGACTTGACAAGGTGGAGGAACGGAGTAAATGTTTCATTTGACTTGAGAGAAAAAAGAACGGTAGAAGGGAACGAGTAAATTTTTTATCCGATGGAAGGAGAAAGGAAGAAATAAAAGAGAGCAAAGGAACAAGTAAATTTTTTATCCGATAGCAAAAGTTAGAAAGAGGAGAGAACAGTTTTATCTGACGACAGGAGAAAAAAAGGGAATAGAATGGGGTGTGAGTAAATCTTTTATCGGAAATGAGAGGGTGACAGTGGAGTAAAATGAGAAAACTAAAAAACTAAAAAAAATGGAAGGAAGGGAAGGGGTGCGTGAGGCGCGCTACGTGTTAATTAGCGTAACTGTATATACATATACATATATATACACACACATATACATATATATATATATATATATATATATATATATATATATATATATATATATACATATATCCTTCGGTCATCAATATATATACTCACTCGATCGTATTAAAACTTTAATTATCTATTTTATATTTTTTTAAGACAACTGCATATTTTTTAGACTAGGTTTTGAAAAATTATATTGACATGCAAAGTTTAGGAGCTTTACCAAATCTCGTCCTAGACCGTATATACTTCTTCGGAGGCATATACCTCTCAAATGACGAGAGAAACCTTATTAGTAGTGTGGTACATGAAGTCGTTTAGCATGAGCCATAGCTCCCATGCCATCCTTAAATAGCAAACCAGCTGGTTTTCCTGCAAAAGTGGTCGCCACGTGGCACATTACAACGCGTGCACCCCTGGCCCCTCGAGTGCATGCGCAAGGCGAGCTAGGCCGCCCCTGCCGGCTGGGCCTTTCAGTTGGGGGAGGCGCTGGGCTTTTTTTTGCATCTTCCTTTCCCTTTTTTTCTTACACTTTTAATTCTAGTATAGTCTCAATCAAAAAAATGCTTTACACCAGACACCCGATTGAAACTCAAAGATCGGGCACCCAGCCGCCACTGACTCTCTGTCTCGTTTTGCTCCCTCTCTTGTGTCCTTCTCTCTCTTGTACAATATCTGAGTTCATTGTCTGCATGTTCTCTGTATCTTTATTCTTACATGCATGCATGCATGAAAGAACAAGTTCTTGACAACCTTTAAAACAAATTTTCTTCTAAACTACTTATCCAATTTATAATCAGAGTATACTATTGTATTTGTTGCAATTAAATCTTTACAACAAGATCTCACACGATTATATTCTGTTCAAAAAATCTATATGTTTTAAAAATTGGAATTTGATGTTTCACGTTTGACAAGCGAATGTTTCAAATGGAATTAAACTCTATTGCATATTTTATGTTTTTTGTTGTATTAATCTTTTTTAAATATTACATGTGACGTTATTCAGATGTTTCAATAAGTATTTTGTAATGTTTCACTAGTGTATTTGCAAATGTTACACATGATGTTCTTTTGATGTTTTGCTAAATTTTTTTTATGTTTCAATAGTCAAAACACGATGTTTCATGTGTGAGATAAAAATGTTTCAATCAGGATTTGTGTCGTTTCTTTCCGTTTATTTATTTTTGGTGTTACACTGTGTCAATAACTGATATTTTACTAATTTGATTTTTTTTGTTTCATGCTATACAAATAAATGTTTCACGGGTGATCAACTGAAACAGTTTGACCGTCCGATTTTTTATGCCCGATCCATAGTGGCGTTCTCTCAATCATCATGTAATATTCTAATATACTTCTTCGGAGGCATTTATATAACCCTCAAATGACAAGAGAACCTTATTAGTAGTGTAGTACATGAAGTCGTTTAGCATGAGCCATAGCTCCCATGCCATCCGTAAGTAGCAAGCCATGAGAACAATTAGATACTATAATATTCTAAAGCTAGCGCGGTTTTCCTACAAAAGTGGGTGCCACATGGCGCATTACAACACATGCGCCCCTGGCCCCTCACGCACATGCGCAAGACGAGCTGGGCCATGCCTGCCGGCTGGGCCTTTAGGTAAGGGGAGGCGCTGGGCTTTTTTTTAACATCTCCCTTTCTCTTTTTTTTTACACTTCTAATTCTAGTATAGTCTCAATCATCACTATGTACAATTCTAACTTAATTTGTTTATTTTTAGTATTTGCTTTTAAATATCTAATAACACATATTGCTATAAAAATTTTAGTCACTAATTATTTTTTATCACTAACTAGCAAAATGCCCGTGCGTTGCAACGGGTGATGCATAGAACAATGTGCATGCTTCGCTATGGATAAAAAGAATCATTACATGTCAAAAGTTCCATTAAAATGCATGGTGCATATACTTTTGTTCAGATACCATACAAAATAAATTCTTTGATTGGACAAAAATGATTGTATAGACCAAATGATAACTATGTGTGATGTGTGCATAATTTAATCAACAGTCGAGTCCCACAACAGCATAAATTAACCATTGTGTGGTTTCATTATACATGATCAAATAAAGGAACCTGGACATTATTTCTCCCAAAGAAAAAGAATCTACAAATGTGACTAAGAACTATCAAAATCCACATGAGCAAACTCAAACCAATCTAGCAAACTCTTTGGCAAAGGAAACGAGACATACAATTGCTAGAATATGTCAATGCCGTGCACAACAAATAAATAGATGGCCACAACAGCAATTGCGACCTCGCGGCATAAGTGCAGCAGAAGATGTTGATGGACGGCGCTGTGCAGCACCGGGTCTTAACTTTTTATAAATGTTGGCATTGTACTAATAAAGAGCACCCTAAATTGCATCTGCCTGTCAAAACAAAATATATTTACATGCAGCTTGTAGGAGATGACACAAAGAAGTTCTTGACACATGCAGGACGGCAGCATATCCTCTGTGGGAACAATGATAATATAGATTATATGAGATCTCCGTTAGCTTGTATGTTGGACTACTAATTTCCTCTTCCTCCAATCCAAAATGGGCAAAGAAATCATAGATTCAGTAACTGAATTCAATCCTATGGTAACAGCAAGTCAGGTTACATTTGAAAGGTGTGAAACCACTAATGTTATTCGTGCCGATATTGTGTTGAACTCCAAAAGTAAATTAGACACGAAAACACTTCCATTCATACCTACAATTCCATAAGTTCTGATGGCATCCGACGGAAAATTAAGTTAACAAATTGAAAGTGCATCTAACCCCTAAGTGGGTTTGAGTGGATTAATGATAAAGCGGTTAAAGGACTAATAAGTTTATCGAGAATTGTGCAAATAATTAGTCCCAGGTTGCTTGGTGTGGTGTATGGAGACCCCCACAAAAACATGACGAAAAACGGCAAAACGACTCGGAGTTTATTTTAAATTCTTTTGAGTTTTCTTTTGAGTCGTAGGAAAACTGTACTATCAAGAGGAGTTGCAAACAATGTTCCAAGACCACTCAAGTGCTTAAGATCCAAATAGCTGAGAGTTTATTACTTTAGCACAACACATACACTTAGAATGAGCTAGTTTCAGTGTCAAGGTCGGAGGTTCTTACCCCTAGGGTCGGAGGCTCCGACCAGCTCTCTTGGCCAGAGACTAAGTGTTGGCCAGATATTCCTACCCCTGGGGTCGAAACCTCCTGGCCAAAATCTGTGAGTAACGGCTAAGTGACGTATGCCAATGCCTATAAAGCCCAGACCTTGTTTCTAGCCGTTGCTTGGTCATTCCGCTTCTATTCCACTATCTCCTAACCTCTCCTAAGGTCCTTTGAGCTCTCCCAACTAGTTCTAGTGTCTCCTTTGTGATTCTTGTGAGGATCTAGTAGGAAATTGAGTGAGTTTTATTGAGAGAAGGCTAGGAGGATCTTGTGCACTTGAGGAGGACGCGGATTGGCTACTTGGAGCTTATTTCTCTTAGAGGGAAACCTCCTAGATGGTTAGGCGTCGCCCGCGAGGTTCCTCGAGTTGTGGATTGTCCCGGGAAGGTTTGTGAAGTTTAACCTCGCCTCCGCAAGGACAAGAGGTAAATTCTAGGGGATACCAAGTTGATCTTCGTGGTCGCTTGGTGAGGCAAGGGGTCGATCGATACCCAGCTCTTTGGAGCTCCTCAACAGAGACGTAGGATCTTTGTGATCCGAACTTCGGGAAAAATCTTTGTGTCTCTGTTGTGCTTTCTCGTTATTGCATTATTTTATCTCTTCACTTGCCTGTATTTATCTCCTACCCTATTACTTGCACTACACTTGATCTCTGTCAATTTATCCATTATTGAAGTGTCTTGGTAGAGTCAGAACACCAGGGTCGGAACATCCAGCGTTCTTGGCTAGAACCTTTGACCAGCCCTCTCGGCCAGCCTGAGAGAGCCGGTCGGAGCCTCCTACCATTTTAGTCGGAGGTTCCTACCAGAATTTTACCGCTACATTTGGAGAATTTTTTAAGAATGCCTATTCACCTCTCTCTAGGCGACATCAACGGGCTTTCAATTGGTATCAGAGCCTAAGCTCCTAAGAAGCTTAACCGTTTGAAGTTGATCCGAGGATGTCGACCGAGAAGGTGGTTGATTCTACCGGAGTTCAAGAAGACGGAGATGGCTCAACTAGCAAGTTAGGTAGAAGGAAGGGAGCTGCTTTTGACCTTAATTACAACAAGTTTATCCCTCCCTCTCAGCAATTCATCTCCGTGCCTTCCGGACGCGCTCCCCATTTTGACGGGACCTTCTATAGCACGTGGAAGCACAAAATGAAATTGCATCTAATCTCGCTGCATTCAAGTGTTTGGAAGATTGTGTGCACAGGTGTGACAGATGCTCTGGAGGAAGGAGAGGAACCTACACCGCCTCAAGAGGATCTCATCCACCGCAATGTTCAAGCCGCAAGCGTCATCCTCAACTCCTTGAGCCCCGAGGAATTCAACAAGGTGGACCAACTTGAGGAGGCTAAGGAGATTCGGGATACGCTTCAATTGGCGCATGAAGGATCCCCCGGCGTGCGAGAATCCAAGATCAAGTTGCTTGAGGGGCAACTTGGGCGGTTCGTGATGGAAGACGACGAGACGCCGCAAGAGATGTATGATCGCATGATGGTCATTGTCAATAAGATCCGTGGTCTTGGTGGTGAAGACATAACCGATCATGTGGTGGTCAAGAGGCTTCTCCGTGCGATCGCCCCAAGAAATCCCACCTTGGTAATTCTCATCCGGGAGATGAAGAACTTCAAGAGACTCACCTCAAGTGACGTTCTCTCGAGAATCATCTCACATAAGCTACTCGAAGAGGAAGCCAAGGAGGTCAAGCAACTTGCCAAGAATGCCGCAATCGCCAAGAACAAGGAAGTTGCTTTGAAGGCCAAGAAGGAGCAAGCCTCAAGCTACTTCGAGAGTGAAGATGAAGACTTCGCTCTTGTGGTGAGGAAGTTCAAGCACTTTCTTCGTCGAGGCGGCTTCGGCAAGAACAAGAAGGAGGATGACAAAGAAAGGAGGTAATCCAAGCGGGCATGCTACGAATGCAAGGAGTACGGCCATTTCATCGCCGATTGCCCCAAGCTCAAGAACAAGGGTGGCAAGTCCAAGGTGGTCACGAAGAAGACCGGGCGTGCTCACATTGGAGAGGAGTGGTTCTCCAATGATAAGGACGATGACAAGGAAGAAGGCGATTAAGGAGGAGTTGCCACAATTGCTATCAAGTCGTCGTCAACGTTTGAGGAGCGTCTCTTCCATAACTTGAGCGACGACCGACCATTATGAGCCCACTTGTCTCATGGCACAAGGGCGAAAGGCATACTCTTCCGGTGTATCGAGTTGGGTTGTTGACGGCGGATGCACCAACCACATAACGAGAGAGAGGAGTACGTTTACAACTCTTGACGAGAATGGAGATCACGACAATATTGTCTTTAGAGATGATGGTAAGGGCAAGGTAATGGGTCTAGGTAAAATTACCATCTCCAATAATCTATCTCTCTAATGTTCTTCTCGTCAAGTTCTTAAGCTACAATTTATTATTGGTGTCTCAATTATGCAAATTAGGCTATAATTGCTTGTTTACTGACGAGGATGTTACCGTCTTTAGAAGAGATGATAATTCCGTCGCATTCAAGGGAAGATTGAAGGGAGATCTTTATCTAGTGGACTTTGACCTAGATAAAGTGAATCCGGAGGCTTGCTTTATTGCAAAATCCTCAATGGGGTGGCTTTGGCATCGAAGGCTAGTCCATGCGGGGATGAGAAACTTATCGAATCCTTTAAAGGGGGAACACATCCTTGGGCTATCTAACGTCACATTTAAGAAAGACCGTGTGTTTAGTGCTTGTCAAGCCGAAAAGTAAGTTGGAAACCCACATCCCGTGAAGAATATCATAACTATCTCAAGGCCATTGGAACTACTTCACATGAATCTTGTCACAGCCCTAGATTTAATTTCAGGTAATTAGTGTTATGCCCTACTGTCTTTAGAGTGCACAATTTAAATTTTTGCATTGTCTCTTCATGCAAGTTAAAATTTGCAATAATAATACCCTAAATCGGCAAAAACAAAACACTACTAAAAAGTGCATTTTCATAATAGGATGCATATGCATTTGTATAGCCTAAGAAATTTCTAAAAATAATTGGTCAAACATAAAATCATGGAAAAATTCCTGTAAACACTATCCCACATAATTAATCCACTGTAAATTTTACATGATTTTATCACTTCAGCAAGTACTTCAATAAAATCCCTCAAATCAGCTAGACTAGGGAGCTAGCTAAAAATAAATGGGCACACTTCTAAAATTCACCAAATAAAAATGAAGATTAATTAGGTAGTGCAATTCTACCAACAGGTGTGTCAACAAAAACCCTACGACCAGTAATTTTGGCTCAATTTAATTCCCAAAGAAATCACATAAAATAATAAGAGCAAAGAGCTAGGGACATAAATTACACTGCAGAAAAACTGGATCATTATGCCTACTTTGCAATTTCACCAAAGATTAACCAGACCACTTCTAACCACGAATTTTGGTCAGAAGGTTAAACACATCTTTCCCTACCTCCATTAATTTTCCCATAATTTATGCTCCTCATTAACCTAGTAAAACAGTAATACAAAGACTGCATGTTGGACAGCTCACAAGACTTAGTCTCTAGAGAGTTCCTCTCTCTATTTCACTTCCAAGTGGGACCCACAAGACCCTGGCCCACCTGTAAGCCTCTGCAAGTCTTGGGATAGTGTGTTGCACCAAGGTTTCTACCCACACCCCTCTCTTCTTCCTAGGAATTCACTACTTGGACCCACTAAACATAGTCACAACCTAGCTAAATGTGTGTAAAACAATGCCTCCTTACAAGTGGGACCCACCCTGTGCACTGTAGAACCGGAGCAACTCAGCACTGCATGTGAAACGTGGCAGCACCTCCTTCCTTCTTCCTCCCTCAGTATACTAAACACCCTGGACAGCTTAGCACTTGGAGACCTCGGCCATTTCGCCTCAAACATCACCAACGGTACCTCTCTCCCTTCCTCTCCACGTTCCCACCGAGAAAACCTCCAAGGATCACCGGTGGCAAACTCACCTTCCTCACTGCCGAGGGTGTTCGATTGAGCCCGAGCTAGCTTCGGTGAGCTCCATGCTTTCTCAACTCCAGGAACGTGATCTACAAGTATTAACTATTCCATTTTTGTACTCGGCGGCCCTAGGTTCGCTGGTCGAAGTTGTTGTGCTGCTGTCGTCCTCACCTTCGGGTTCAGAGAGCGCCGCCTCGATGTCCCTGCCGTTTCGGCCACCTCGGAGCAAGTCCGACCGAGTAGCTGCGCCAACAACACCGCCTCAGCCCCAGCAGCCAAACGCCCCAAAAATCTCTGGAAACCGAGCCTCGAGCGAGGAGATCGGCCATCGTCTTCCTCGTCTCCGGCCGAGCTCCGCCACGGCCATTCCTCCTCAACCGGTGAGCCGTTCGTCGATTCATTGCGCTGGTAGCATCCTAGGGTGATACTTAACCTCCTGCTTGTGTTGTCTCCTCCGCGCGTGCAGCAAATCGAGCTAGCCACGGTGAAGCCGAAGCATGGCCATCGCCGTTGCCGCCGCTTGCAGCCGCCGGAGCCCCTCTGACCTCCTTCGACCCAGAGAACCCCACGGTGAACCTCACCATGCTCCCTAGCACCCTTTCCATGCATTCCCTGGCTCGGGTTGTGGCTGTTTTGACACATCCGTGTGCACCCGAGAACTAACCGCCGCGCGAGCTCGTCTCCGGCGAGCCTCCGTCCACCTCTAATGTCCGCACCTGCATCCACGGGTCCGCCTCATCTTCCTCTACCCTTTTCCTTATGGACGCAACCTAGGCCGAGCCACTGTTCGCCGCCGGCGCCAGCGAACAGAACCGGCGGCCTAGCCAGCCTGTGCCTCCCTTGTTCGGTGCCACCGACAAGTGGGCCCGGGCTGGGGGAAAAGAGAAAAGAAGAAAGAATTAGAAAAATGATTAAGGGAATTAATTTACAACAGAAATATGGCCAAACTTTGAAAATCCATAACTATTTCATTTTAACTCCTTTTTGAGTGAACCAAATTTTGTTGGATTCAGAAAACATGTACTCTATTTCTGTAAAATAAAAAGTAGCGCACACAGTAGAGAAAAAACCCCTAAAATTCATATTACTAATATATATGTTGTTTATTGCATGAGTTATGTATGATAAATTTATTCTAATTTCAAAAATTCTTAAACCCAGAACCAATAGACTCACTAACCCCTATTCTGTTTTCTGAAAAATAAACTGTGGGACATTTCATATGTAAATCATACACTAGGATTTAATTTATATAAAGGGGAAATGATTAATATGTATATAGATTTTCAAGCTGCATAAAGTTTCGTTTCATTTCCAAGAATAAATTGGACCCAGAATCAATAGGCTCCTTTTTGGCATGTTTGTCACTTCAATAAAGTTTTATAACACTTTTATATATTAAAATATATTTCAATAATCACTAATGTATAGGGACTTCAAAATTTATAATAAATTGATTATAAATCCAAATTGGGTAAACTCAACTTTGTTAGAACCAGTAGGTTATGCTCTTTTATATAAAAATACATGCCTTCTTGAAATATTATCAGAAAATGTCAGTCAAATATAACAACTTCAGTTTACAATAAAATATTTACAGAACTGCCATTTTCAGCCTTTTTATCTTGTTATTTTTGTAACTCATAAACCGTAAAAGATTTTGAAATGATTCTTTCACTAAAATTCACTTTAAAATGTTAAATACCTACTGTATTTATCTCAGCATTTATTGATCATTTATGCATAGACATATTTAATTAATTCTTATTTGCATATTCGCTTTTTATTGGTAGATTCAGACAATTCGGAGTACGTGGAGCAAGAACCTGAGGTTGAGTGTGAACCATCGTAGCAGTAAGGCAAGCATCTAAGCATATTGAACCTATATCTTCAATAAATTGATTTGTTTGCGAAAACAATATCTATATGCATATTTCAGTCCATTTAAAATAGGAAAACGGGTAGAGTCAATATTACCCAATTGTATGCATTTCCATTCCTTGGTTGTTGATTCCATATTTTTATCTTGTCACCCCTGGTTAAGGACTTTGGGATACTTTTATTTTATTGAATGCTTAGCCATGCTTATTTCTAGACTTAGAAAAATCCGATAGATGGAGCTATCGGTTCAAAACTAGTTTAATACGAATGGATGTGTTAAAATCTGAAAAGAATAACTTCTGATTTATAATTGAGAATATATTTGACTTGGACGGATGATAGGGCGATGACGGGATGGTGTTCCCCGATGCATGTAGCTCCATCTGGGTCGTTAAGGACCGAACATGTTGACGTCTATTCAAGCACCCTACGTACTTCCACACGCCGGGAATGAGACGGCTTAACTTAGTAGCTCGGGAGGCTGTGGCCATCTACGCCCGTCCGTCAGTCATGAGGATGGTTTTTCCTTTGGAGGGCCTCGAGCGCGCCTGGTTTTGGCCGGAGGTGTCTCCCGCGACAGTGAGCCCGCCTTAGTCACCTTGTGTGTGTGGCTAAGTCGTCGGGGGCCCAGACGTGGTTTAGGTGGTTGGAGCTAAGCGTGGGAAAGGTTTTGTTGTGACCTCTAGTCCGCACTCAATGTGTAGAGTGTGGGTACCGACGGGTATGGATCAAACTAGAGTGTAGCCGTTTGGCTTCTATCACATCGTGTGGGTAAAGATGTACACCTCTGATCAAAGTATAAACTATTTGAATAGCCATGTCCACGGTTACAGGATAGCCGCTTGATGTGTTAGTCAGTCTATGTTAGCATCCAACTTGGGTTATGTGGTTGTATCATAACTTAGGATAGTCATGGATGGATGAGTTTATATAAGAGGCTTTGATGTTAAATATGACTTGGTTTTAGTCATGAAAGATGGTATGCTTGTGTAGCATATTTATTTGGGCAATGATGGCCCATTGTTGATGTTAGAGCATGGGATTGTGCTCATTTTCACCTCTTTTTCAGAACATATTACTTGCTGTCATGAAATTTCAGATTGCTATTTTTCACAAATGCTTATAGTTTCAATGTATTGCTTTGCTCAATAAACTTAGCTTTATGCAAAACCATATCAACATAGCCATTTTTCTTGATGTAGAGATCAGCATTACTCCTTTGTACTATTAATATTGTGTAAGTCTAGCTAAGTACCTTTCGTACTCACGCTGCATATTTTTCAGGTGAGGATAACGACGATGTTGGTGTGATCTACTATTATCCCGCCGAGGGTGGCGAGGATAATGTGTAGTTGGAGTTAAGCTCTATCCCCAGTCGGTTGCCTTGTGGGGTTTGGTATGGCACCACTGGTTTTATCCTTTATGTTTACATTTCTGCTTCTATCTTTTGTGCTACTCTGTGTTGAATTAGGGTGTGTGAACCTTCAATGTAATATATATAACCCTGGTACGCTTTTATCCATATTTAGAGTACTTGTGATATTTATCAATTGCTAAGATGAACGTGTGGGACTAGAGCTTTCCTGGGCTAGTCACACATTAGTAAGAATTTAGAAATGATGAGATGCATGGATATTGATTCAACCGTAGACCATGTCCCCAGAAGTGTGTATCGTATTTGGTCGCCACCTTCGTGTGGTTTGACAGGCACACTTCGCCGTTTCGGACTGGTGAATCAACTCTCCAAATATCTCCTTATTTCTAAATTCGGCACTTTGGATTTATATTATGAATAGGTAAATATTATGGCAAGGCTGCGATGAGGATGGATGGTTACTGCACTTATTTGGTTTTGATTCAAGATCCCATCCATCTAGATATTTCGCGTTGTCATAGTAATTACTCTCCATAATGCACTTCCGGAGTGTCCACAGATCCCTTCGGTCCCGTGGCCTACCTAAGCATCAGAGGTAATAAATATGGACTCGTAATTGTTGATGATTTTTCTCGCTTCACTTGAGTGTTCTTTTTGCAAGATATGAGTGAAACTCAAGGAATTTTCAAGAAATTCGCAAAGCGAGCCGAAAATAAGTTCGAGCTTAAAATCAAGAAAGTTAGGAGCGATAATGGGGGAAGTTCAAGAATACTAAAGTGGAGGAATTCCTTGATGACGAGGGGATTAAACACGAGTTCTCCGCTCCATATGATCCACCTCAAAATCGAGCGGTGGAGAGGAAGAACCGGTCTCTTGTCGAGATGGCAAGGACTATGCTAGATGAACATAAGACCTCGGACATCTTTTGGGCGAAGGTGGTGAACACCGCGTGTCACGTGCTAAATCGCCTCTACCTCCACAAACTTCTCAAAAAGACGGCATATGAACTCCTCACTGGTAACAAACCCAATGTCTCCTACTTTCGTGTTTTTGGTTGCAAATGTTTTATTTTGAGTAAGAGACCTCGCTCATCCAAGTTTGGTCCAAAAGTGGATGAAGGATTCTTACTCTGATATGTGTCAAATGCTCACCCCTATCGTGTTTTCAACAAAGTCTTCGGAATTGTTGAAACCACGAGAGATGTGACATTTGATGAAACCAATGGCTCCCAAGTGGAGCAAGTTGAGCTTGAGATGAAGATGAGGCCGCTAGAAGAGTCGAAGGAGCAAAGAGGCACCGAACAAGCTCCTTCTACTCAAGCGGCGCCTCCAAGCACAAGAGTTAATCAAGAGCACGATCTAGCATGAGTGGATGGGATCGATGCCAAGGGCACTAGTGAGCCAAGAGACACCGTACGAGCTCAAGTCCCCTCGGTATACCATCTAAGAATTCACCACACCGTGCAAAGAGATCATCCCGTCGACAGCATTCTTGGTGATATCCAAAGAGGGGTAACCACTCTCTCTCGGGTCGCTAACTTTTGTGAGAATTACTCTTTTGTCTCGTCTTTGGAGCCAATTAGGGTGGAGGACGCATTTGGTGATCTGGATTGGGTGATGGCCATGCAAGAAAAGTTGAAGAACTTCACCCGCAATCAAGTGTGGTAATTAATGGAGAGACCCAAGCAAAACGTCATCGGCACCAAGTGGGTCTTCCGCAACAAACAAGATGAGAATGGAGTGGTAACTCACAACAAAGCACGGTTAGTGGCTCAAGGGTTCACTCAAGTTGAGGGCCTCGACTTCGGTGAAACCTTTGCGCTGGTTGCTCACCTTGAGTCCATTCGAATTTTATTAACTTATGCTGCTAATCATGATTTCAAGCTTTATTAAATGGACGTCAAGAGTGCTTTTCTCAATGGACCAATCTCCGAGTTGGAGTATGTGGAGCAACCGCCCAAGTTTGAAGATCCCAAACATCCAAATCATGTCTACAGGCTTCACAAGGTGCTCTAGGGCTCAAGCAAGCCCCTAGAGCTTGGTATGAATGTCTTCGCGATTTTCTACTAAAAAATGGCTTTGAAATAGACAAAGCCGACACTACTCCCTTTACTAAGAAATTCAAGAATGATTTATTTGTGTGCCAAATTTATGTCGATAACATAATCTTTGGCTCTACTAATCCTTCTTTTAGTGAAGAATTTAGCAAAATCATGACTAGAAGGTTCGAGATGTCGATGATGAGGGAGCTCACTTCTTCCTCGGGCTTCAAGTCAAGCAACAAAAGGATGAAACTTTCATCTCGCAATCAAAGTATTTCAAGGACATTTTCAAGAAATTCGCGATGAAGAGAGCCAAGCCCATTAAGACTCTAATGCCAACAAATGGGCATCTCGACCTCGACGACAACGGTAAACCGGTGGATCAAAAGGTATATCACTCCATGATTGGATCTCTTCTTTACCTTTGTGCATCTAGACCGGATATTATGCTTAGTGTGTGCATATGCGCTCGCTTTCAAGCGGCGCCTAAAGAATGTCATCTTATTGCCGTTAAGAGAATTCTAAGATATTTGGTGCACACTTCTAATTTCGGTCTTTGGTACCCTAAGGGTTGTGATTTTGAGCTAATTGGATATTCCGATTCCGATTATACCGGGTGTAAGGTTGACCGCAAGAGCACAATGGGGACTTATTAATTCCTTGGACGGTCTCTAGTTTCTTATGCCTCCAAGAAGCAAAACTCCATTGCCCTATCTACCACCGAGACGGAGTACATAGCTGCTGGCTCGTGTTGTGCTCAACTCCTTTGAATGAAACAAACTCTTCAAAACTATGGCTACACAATGACCAAAATCCCACTCCTTTATGACAATGGGAGTGCCATCAAAATAGCCAATAATCCTGTCCAACACTCAAGAACCAAACATATTGACATACGACACCACTTCTTGAGAGACCATGAAGCCAAAGGAGATATCGTCATTACCCATGTGAGAACCGAACACCAACTTACCGATATCTTCACCAAGCCCTTAGATGAGAAGAGATTTTGCAAGCTTAGGAGTGAGCTCAATATCTTAGATTCTCGAAACATTGCATGATTAAGTATTTGACTAATAATAGTCAAGAATGGGTCAAAAGGATGCAATCAAAGTGAGCTTCTATGTTTTTGAGGCCTCTTCTTGTGTAGAAAATGGTCTTAACAGCAGGAACGGAGCTCCAACATTCCCCATATCCCATAAAAACTCATTTTCTCAAAATATTGTAAAAATCCTTGTGTGCTAGTTTTTCATTGCGAAAATTTGGTTTTTTTCGTTGTTGATCTTCATTTGTGACTATTGTTATGTGCTTATTGATTGCTACTGGTCACATATGGGTCAACGAAAAATCATGTCCACTTCGTTTGGGTCAAAATACACTTGTTTTCCTCTTTACAGAAAAATCTAGTCGGAGGTTTCGGCCATAGGGCCGAAGGCTCCGACGCTTAATCCCTTCTCAAAAATTGGGTCGGAAGCTCTGGCTTGATAGCCCGGAGGTTCCAGCCGGCTGATGGTTTTTACTCTCCTATGGGCGGCTGGGAGTTTTTCTCTCTCCTCATTTCATCCCTTCTCAGCCCTAACTCGCTCCCATTCCCTATTTGGGCGATTTTCAACTCCAACCATCAAAAATCTTTGGGCATTCACGTTTCCTTCCTCTTTGATGGTCGGAGACTCCATCTCGTCGATGTTTTTGCTATTCCTCATCTCAAGGTATTGGTTTCGATCTCATTCCTTAGGTTTTTCATATTTTTGACCCGATCTTTCAATATGTAAACCTAGAACTAGTTTCCCTTGGTGGAAAACCTTTCTGCACATCTCTAGAACATCGATCTATAGTCTTGCATCAAATACATTGGCTAGTTTTGAAGATCAAAGTTGCAGCCATGTGTCGACCGGAAGTTCCGGTCCTTAAGGCCAGAGGTTCCGACCCTTGGGTTGGACCTTCCGACCGGCAGTCTCTACTAGCTTCTATAACCTTGGTTCTTCCAATAAATCTTTGACCTTAGTACTTTCCTTGATTCCATAGGTGTATTTCACTGTCAATAGCTCGAGAGAAGCGTCAAAAGGCAAGACAAATGTCTCCACCTCCGGTACCCAAAGTGATCAGGAGTCACCTCCTAGACAAGCTGACAAGGGAAAGGGACCGGCTAGTGCTAGCAACAGCAGGAGGGCAGGCGGAGACAAGAGGGCCACTACACAGCCTCCATCTACTAGACAGACTCGCAGCTCTGCTTTGGTGATCAGGGATTTAGATGCACCACCGCCACCAAGGCATGGTGGATCTTGCAGTGGTGGTGCTCGTAGTTCTGGCAGTGGGCCTTTCAATGACCCAATTCGAGTGATCAAGCATAGAGCCGTCAGCACTACTCCCTTTGGCCACATTGCCAGGCAACATTTTGATTATCTGCACAGTGAGAAGACGTTGCCCATTCAGAGGACTTTGTTTCTATATGCCAATGGGGTGCCCAGAAACTGCATGGGCACTACCAAGGAGCTTCTTCCTCCTTATAAGATTCTCCTAAACATGATTAGGGCAACTCTCTCTCCCAAGGCTGGTGATGCCATAGCTCTCCCCGCTCGCCACTACACTTTGCTTGCAAGGTTGAGGAGAAATCAGCCGCCGGTCAGTGTCATGAAGTACATCTGGTTTGAGATCTTCAACATTGTGGTAGAGCCCAAAAGAGGATGTGCATATGCTCCTTATATCATGAAGATGATAGAAAAAGTGTCTGGATTGGTGTTTGAGAAGGAGGTGAAGCACAAGTCTTACCGTTCACCAGCTCCGCCTAAAGTGAAGTTTCCTTCAGCTCCCTCTCGGACCAGCTCTTCTTCTCAGACTTCCGAGTCGCTTATCAAGAAGACACTCAAAGCCATCTTCAACATCTATACTAAGAACGCTGTGAAGATCAAGAAGATGGAGCATCGATAGAAGGAGATGTTGAGGGATGCCGGCAAGACAGTCTCCGATGACTCTTCAGATGGGATTTTTGAGGATCCCTTTGCCGCCTTTGAGATTGCTCAGCACATCGCCAGTGGCGCAGGCCCTTCCACAAGACCTTTTGGAGATTCTGAATCCGAGACAGCTTCTAATGAAGACACAGAGGAGGACTCCTACCATGATGATAATAATGGGAAGGATGATGAGGACAGCAGTGAGGACAATGGTGATGAGGATGATGATCCTGTAGCAGCTCCTCCATCGATTCAGCCTGCCTTTGTGCCAGATGTTCCACCCTTCCAGCCTGGCTTTATACCTGTAGCTCCTCCTTTTCAGCCAAATCTATGACATTCCTCCTATTCTTGAGAGGGATGATGATGCCCGCCAGTGGCAATACAGAGATTATTGCCCCTGCTAATGAGACCGGCACTGCAGGAAGTACAGCGTCTGGCGACACTGAGATCATACTCTCCGATGACGACTGAGTCCCTTCTTCCCCTGGTTTTCCTCTCTTTTTGGTGCTTTAACCGTGTATGCTTTATGTTGTAAGCTTTAACCGTGTTGTTATCAATCACCAAAAAGGGGGAGATTGAAAGTGCATCTAGCCCCTAAGTGGGTTTTGGTAGATTAATGACAAAGCGGTTAAGGGACTAATGAGTTTATCGAGAATTGTGTAGAGAATTAGTCCTAAGTTGCTTGCTGTGGTGCATGGAGACCCCCACAAAAACATGATGCAAAACGGCGAAGCGACTCGGAGTTTATTTAAATTCTTTTGAATTTTCTTTTAAGTTGTAGGAAAACCGTACTATCAAGAGGGGTTGCAAACAGTGTTCCAAGACCACTCAAGTGTTTAAGATCCAAATAGCTGAGAGTTCATCACTTTGGCACAACACATACACTTAGTATGGGCTAGTTTCAATGTTAGGGTCGAAGGTTCCTACACCTAGGGTCGGAGGCTTCGACCAGCTCTCTTGGCCAGAGACTAAGTGTTGGCCGGAGATTCCTATATCTAGGGTCGGAACCTCCTAGGCAAAATCTGTGAGTAACGGCTAAGTGACGTATGCCAATGCCTATAAAGCCTAAACCTTATTTCTAGCCGTTGCTTAGCCATTCCACTTCCATTCCACTATCTCCTACCTCTGCTAAGGTCCTTTGAGCTCTCCTAACTAGTTCTAGTGCCTTCTTTATGATTCTTGTGCGGATCTAGTGGGAAATTGAGTGAGTTTTGTTGAGAGAAGGCTAGGAGGATCTTGTGCACTTGAGGAGAACATGGATTGGCTGCTTGGAGCTTATTCTCTTGGAGGGAAACCTCCTAGACGGTTAGGCGTCGCCCGCGAACTTCCTCGAGTTGTGCATTTTCCCGGGAAGGTTTGTGAAGTTTAACCTCACCTCTGCAAGGAAAAGAGGTAAATTCTAGTGGATACCAAGTTGATCTTCGTGGTCGCTTGGTGAGGCAAGGGGTCGATCGAGACCCGGCTCTTTGGAGCTCCTCAATAGAGACGCAGGATCTTTGTGATCCGAACTTCAGGAAAAATCTTTGTGTCTCCGTTGTGCTTTCTCGTTATTGCCTTATTTTGTCTCTTCAGTTGTCTGCATTTATTTCCTACCCTATTACTAGCACTACACTTGATCTCTGTCAATTTATCCATTATTGAAGTGTCTTGGTAGAGTCATGTCGATGTTTTACATCGGCAATATGATTATAGGGCTACCCGGCGAATGGAAACTTGGTGGATTGCAAAGGAACACAGAGAGATTTTATACTGGTTCAGGCCCTCGATGTGAGATAATACCCTACGTCTAGTTGTGGTGTTATTCCTTTGAGAATTTGTGTTGATCTATGATCTTCTGCCCTTAGGGGGCATCCTACCTCTCCTTATATACTGGGAGACAGGGGTACAAGGTAGAAGTCCCAGCTGGATATGGCCAAGCGATCTCCTCTTAGAGATACAATTTACCCGACTAGGACTGTATATTCCTTATTGTACAAGGCAAAGTCTGCCGGGTGTTACTATATCTTTAATTACAAGACTTGGCCCATCATCTATCCGAGTGGCCCATATACTTGTGATGAGGTACCTGGAGCCCATGGCCTCCACAGTAGCCCCTGAGACCTTCATAATTGAGTCACAGCTAATGCCAAGTGCTCATCCTCCAAGGTGAAGATTGCCCGAGTGCATTGCTCCCGAGTACTCTTTGTCCGAGTGCTTCTTCTTCTCGAGTCCTGCTTCATGTCAGCTGGCAGCGAGGCTATGAAGGGCTTCATGTAGATGTATGAATAGTGTGCGCTGAATAGGCGTATTTATTAGGTGTAGCCCCCGACTTTGTGCTTAATTGTGAAAATAATTAAACATAAAGTCAAAGATCTTTAACCTTATAGTCTTTCCCGAGTAGTATTCTACTGGTATATGAGACTCTTCAGTTTCATGTCAACCGGAATATGATTTATAGCCTTGCCGAGTAGCATGCCATTCGTATATAGGATTCTTCAGCTTCATGTCAACTGAAAAAGGGTGTTTGTAGTCTTTCCCGAGTGGCGTCTCACTCGGAAGTTAAACTCCTCAGTGTTATGTCGGCTAGAATAATATTGCTCAGGGCAACTGGTGGCCAAGCATATAGACTGAGTACCACTTTATGAAATTAAATCCATTGCGTGGTCAGGTGTACTCGAGAGAGATACCTGCATCCCCAATTTTAATGAAGACCAGCTTGTGATCCTTATAAGGATGTATCCTCGATACCTGGTGGATAAGACAGATACCCAAACACATGTGTTTAGCAATTAGGCCTTCATTAAGCATATCTGTTTACCTTATCGGTTCCTGTTGGTAGCACTAGCACTATGATTTTAACACAGCCAGCAAGCGGCCCACATTGAGCGTGCTACTGTAGAAACTCATATCTTGGTGGCCCAATACCGACTGTGTAGGCCCAGGCCCATGAATCGGAAACGGCTCTATAAAAGGCGGGGAGAGAGAGAAAAGATTCCCTCATCTTCTCCAATCCTCCAATCGTTTCGTCTTCCAGCTTCCGCGCCGAAATTTCGCCTCCCGCTTCGCTAGGGTTCGCCATTGCTTGCTCTTCCCCACTGAAACTCGGGCAATTTCGCTCCTCCTCATCCATTCCAAGCCCCTGACGGCCTTTTCCCCAAATCTCCTCACCCCTAGCCATGCCGAGAGCGTCGAAGATCCCAGAGGTGACCGATGAGGTGTGGCCGACTTCAGATTGCGGTCGGTCCAAGCTGGAGCGATTGGAGAAGCAGTTGAAATTGCAGAGCCGCGATGTCGTCCACTGGCATCCGGCTGAAGGGGAAACGGTTCTGGAGCTCCACGAAGGTGAGACCGTCGTTTTCACCTCTTTTTTCCATCGGGGTCTTTCTCTCCCTTCTTCTGAGTTCTTCCGCTAGCTTCTCGCTTTTTATGAACTCGAGTTGGTGAATCTGAACCCCAACTAGATTCTACAAATCTCCCTTTTTGTGACTCTCTGTGAGTGCTTCTTGGGTGTGGAACCCCATTTGAATCTTTTTAGATATTTGTTCCATATCAAGCCTAGTCCTCCAAGAATAAAGTCCAAGTAATTAGGGGACCGGCATCCAACTCAGGAACGAGATGAAGAAGACTTATATCAATATCCCTCTGAAATCTTCTCTCAAAGGCTGGCATAAGGAATGGTTTTACTGTTCCGATTTGAGCCAAGCCTTCTCCCTTTCATGGGTTTGCCCCCGGTGGTCATCGCCAAGTGGTCGTCTCTGCCCACCTCTGAAGAAATGGGGCAGGTCCACAAACTTGCTGGTAGGATTGACAAGCTGAAGAAAGCCGGGTTGTCTAGTCCATGGGTGGCCAGACATTTCTTGACTCGGAGCATGAGGCCACTGAAGCTAAGGTGCCACTTTGGCTGGGACTATAAGGGAAAAGGGGATCCCAGCCGGGTATGTGCTGATCTAATAGACAAGTACAAAGTGATCGACACACTGCTGGATTTCTTCGCCAGCGGGGTGGTCGAAACTGAAGATACAGGGCGATCTGTGGTAGCTTATAGCCGGAAGAGGCCACGCCCAAAGGTAACCATTGCCGATGTTGTCTTGTAGTTCATCTGTGGTGAATGCTTGCAGATTATACGCCTAGATTGGCTCCAGAATGTGTAAAATATATTATTGAACTGCTTGCAGTCATGTGAGGAGTTTGATAACGACTCCCGAACGCTGTCGGCCATGAAGTCGAAGAAGAGGCCGAGGAGTCCTTCTGCTGCCCAACCCGACTCCAAGAGAGCGGGGAAGAGACCTGTTGTAGATCAGGGCAAGCAGAAGGTTATGACACCGAGTGCCACAGCCGGGAGTCTTAAGATAAAAGACACTGCCGATACATCCCCCAGGCCGCCGAGTCCCAGGCTAGGACCAGCTCAATCGAGCTCGTCATCATCGAGCCCAATACGAGTGCCGCCGAGTACAAGGCCAAGTCCAACGCTGCCAGGCTCAGTAACATCGAGCCCAAGAATGGTACCGCCGAGTACCCGGGTACCCCAGCCAGCCACACCGCAAGCGGGGCCGACCAGGATAGGATCACCGCCACCGACCACCGTGCCCTTAGGCCCAATAGCCAGCGGCCCTCCAGCGCCCACCCCCGAATCACCCGGACAGCAGCTTAAGTTCTCCAAGAGGTAAGTTGCACCGGGTCTTCTGAAAATCTTGTTTGGCGTGGTAGCATATTGATGTTTTGACTCGATATGTAGGAAGCGAGCAGACATTGATCTCAAGGAGACCACTCTGGCTACCCCCGTCATTGAGCCAGCCCCAGCCGAGCCAGCGCCGGCGAGCACACCTGCTGAGCCGACGACGGTCCCAGTTACAGAAACTGAGACCGTCCCGACTGTAGGGCCGCCAATGCCGGCCGACCAAGGGGCAGTTGTCGAGGATGCCGCTCCAGTCCCTGCCAGCTGCCGAGGTGAGGGCCAGGACTCCGTCGCTGTCCTCGTCGCCATCCTCGTCATCGTCGTCGTTGTTGTTGTCTTCACTGCCTTCAGAAAGGCCGGATCTCCCCAGGCTCGAAGCGCCTCCCCGCAAGTTCCCGAGGATGTTCCGCTAGACGGCCCCCGATGGAACCATGAGGAGTTACAAGCATGACAAGGTCGCGGCGGAAAAGGAACGTGAAGACTTGCTTCGCGCCGCCATCGCCGCGTCCTAGGGGATTAAGGTATGAATCTCATCATATTGGAGTCTTGGTAGTCTTCCTTGCACGAGTGTTCTGACTCTTGACTTTGCCTTGCGCTGTTTCTCCCTGAGTAGAAACTGGTTGACTTCTCGGAGAGGATGAACGAGGTCCTGACCTGGGTTGCCCCCTAGCTCCAAGAATTGGACCAGCTCCGGGCTTTGAAAGCCGAAGTAGAAGGGCGCAGCCAGGAGAGGGAATCTTGGCTGAGGGAGGCCGTTAATCAGCTCAGGACCAAGAATTGGGACAAAGCCAAGAAGACTGGAAGTAAGTTTCCAGAATGTCTCCCTGACTGATCCCTTAGTATATTTCTCCTACTGTGTTGTTCTCCGACTGCCCAGTTTTGTCCTGACTGCCATGTTGAGTGCTTGACTATTATGATGTGCAGCCCTCGAAGACGAGCTGAAGGCCCGAACAGAGGGAGAAGTCCAGCTGAAGGAGGTCGAGAAAGCCAAGGCCGGGCTCGAAAAGGACAAGTCCGACCTGACAAGAGCCGTGGCCGAGCTTGAAAAAGAGAAGGCCGACTTGAAGAAGGCCAATGCCAAGTTCGAGAAGGAAAAAGTTGAACTGGAGAGGGCCAAAGCTAAGTGGGAGGCCGACTACGGAAGTAAGTCTCTGCACTGACAATGATCTTAACCAATCCATTAAGTACTTCGTCTACAGTTTGCCTGACAAATTTACTTGTTGGTGAACCCGGGTAGCTGCTAGAGCCAATGCCCAAATCTAATTCCAGGCTTTTGCAGAGGAAATAAAGGTCGTCAAGGAGTCACGGGAGATCCTTGCCGAGTCCGTGAAAGGGCTCCTTGATGTGATGGATCCTCGCTATGTGGGAACCAGCTCCAACACGGTGTCTCAGGTGCAGGCGCGCCTTAACGATGCACCGAGTATCCTGAAGAGGTACTCGGATGAGCGTACTGTTGTCGGCGTAGCCCAGACCCTGGCGATGACTAAGTCCATCTACCTTAGGGCAAACATTGAAGCCATCGGGGAGGGATTCGCTGAGGAGACGACACCTGAGGAGGCGTTGGAGTTGATAGCTAAGGCGAGGCCGACTGCGGAGGTGATCACCTGAGACCTGGGTATGTAAAAACAGTCCATCATGCAATCGGTGTATATGAATTTTTGTAAAGACATGTGTAAATATATCTGCAATGCCACCAAGCTCTGGATTATTACTCAGTTATCATTAGCTTTACCTGACTATATAGTCTACACCGAGTTAGTCTATAAGAACTTAATAAAATCGTTTACCGCAGAAAGCTATACTTGGATAAACATGACAAAGTCATTGACTTCATAACTTAAGTAAAACAGGCTCGTATATTATTGACAAAGTACATATAATACATGCAACCCCCGACTCACTATTCGGTTGGAACAAGCGGCATAGTGAGTCAGAGAAAAACTGTACACATGGGATGTAAAAAACTCAGGTATAGAAAGGACGTAGTTGTTCTATATTCCATGAGTTGCTGACAAGGGCACCGTATTCGGTCTTCAGTCGGTAGGCGCCTAGCCGAGTAACCTCAGCGATAATGAACGGCCCTTCCCAAATTGGGAATAGTTTATGCCTATCTTTAGTGGTTTGTATTTTTCTCAAGACAAGATTTCCCATCAAAAAGGCACGGCTATGGACATTGCGGTTGTGGTAGTGACGCAGGCCTTAAAGATACCTTGCCGACTGGATTATTGCGATATTCCTTACTTCTTCCAACTGATCTAGTTCGACCAATCGGGTATTATTTGAAGTGTCTTCTGAGTAAGCCCGAACTCGTGGGGAGCCGAACTCTAACTCGGTTGGTAACACAGCCTCGGCACCATAGACCAGAAAGAAAGGGGATTGCCCTATTGCCCGACTAACCATGGTTCTTAAAGACCAGAGAACAGATGGGAGTTCTTGTACCCACCGGCTCGCGTATGGTTGTAGTCGGTCGAATATCCTAGCCTTGATACCTTGTAAGACCATACCATTGGCACGTTCTACCTGCCCATTGCTCCGCGGGTGTGCCACAGACGCATAGCAGATCTTGATGCCGAAGTTGTCACAGAAATCTTGAAACACGCCGCCCATGAACTGAGTACCGTTGTCCGTGATGATACGGTTAGGGACCCCGAATCGGTATAGTATACTCATGATGAAGTCCTTTGCTCGTGCCACTGTTATGGTAGCAGCAGGTTTTGCCTCAATCCACTTCGTGAATTTATCCACTGCGACGAACAAGTGTGTGAACGCTCCTGGTGCTTTCTTGAAAGGCCAGACCATGTCAAGCCCCATACTGCAAATGGCCAAGAGATTGGGATTGTTTGGAGTTCTTGGGCTGGGAGATTGGTTTGTCTTGCGTAGAACTGGCAACCCTCGCATGTGCGAACAATGTCTTTAGCATCTATTACTGCTGTTGGCCAGAAAAATCCCTGCTGGTAAGCCTTTCTGACTAACGTCCTGGATGCGGCATGGTTGCCACATATTCCCAAGTGGATCGATTGCAGAATCTACTTGCCCTCCTCGGTGGTGACGCAGCGCATGAGGACACCGGATGCACTTCTTCGGTCAGGTCTTCTCCGACGACTAGGAAACTCTTGCTTCGACGTTTGATCTTTCGGCTTGACTACGATCCTCTAAGAGTTCATCGTCTAGGAGGAATTTAAGAATAGGAGTCTGCCAGTCTTGACATATGTTCAGTACTTCGTCTGTTGCCGGGGTAGGTTCGCCTCCTGACTACTCTAGCACTGGTTTCTTGATTGATGGCTCCATAAGTTGCTCGACAAAGATCCCTGTCGGGACTGCTTCTCGCTTAGATCCCATGTTGGCCAGTTCGTCTGCAGCATCGTTGTATTGTCATAGAACATGTGTTATCTCTAGCCCGTCGAACTTGTTTTCTAGCTTCCGGACCTCCTGACAGTATGTCATCATTGTGTCGTCGAGGCATGTCCAGTCTTTCATGACTTGGTTGACCATGAGTTGAGAATCTCCTCGCACAACCAGTCAGCGGATGCTGAGTGATATAGCAATGCGGAGCCCATGGATAAGCGCCTCGTATTTGGCGATGTTGTGGGAAGCCGGGAAGTGGATTTGGAGAACGTACTTGAGTTTTTCGCCGGTAGGGGACGTCAATACGACACCGGCCCCGGCGCCGCCGATCCGTAGAGAACCATCAAAGTACATCGTCCTGTACTCGAGCTTCGCTGTTGCTGTAGGCATTTGAACTTTTGTCCACTCGGCCACGAAGTTGGCTAGAGCTTGTGATTTGATAGTTGTCCGTGGCTGAAAGGTAATGTCAAACGCCATCAACTCGAGCGCCCATTTAGCAATTCGGCCGGTGGCCTCGTGATTGTGCAGGACGTCCCTGAGTGGATACAATGTGACCACCATGACTTGATGTGCTTGGAAATAATGCACCAGCTTCCGGACAGTGATGAGTAGGCCGTACAGCAGCTTCTGGATCTACGGATATCATCTTCGAGTTGGTAAGTAGACTCGCTGACGAAGTAGACTGGCCGTTAAATATTCTGTATGTGACCCTGTTCGATCGTCGAGCCACCAGTACCGTGCTGACTACCTGAGTAGTTGCCGCTAGATACAGCATTAATGGTTCTTGGGGCATTGGTGATGACAATACGGGCGGTGATGTGAGGAATTTTTTGAAGCCTTCGAAGGCTTGCTGGGCTTTGGGAGTCCATTGGAAATTGTCTGCTTTCTTTAATAGCTTAAAAAAGGGCATACCCCGTTCGCCCAGTCGGGAAATAAACCGGCTGAGTGCCGCCATGCAGCCTGTCAGCTTCTGGATGTCCTTCTGGCTACTCAGGGGTGCCATGTTCATGATTGCGTTGACTTTCTCCGGGTTGGCTTCGATGCCGCGATGCGAAACGATGAAGTCGAGTAGCTTGTCGAATGGCACACCGAAGGCGCACTTTTCCGGATTCAACTTCATCTTGAATCTTTGAAGATTTTGGAAGGTTTCTTCCAGGTTAGTGATGAGGTCTTCTTTGGACTTGGTCATGATCACCACGTCGTCGATGTAGGCCTCCACGTTGCCCCTGATCTGAGTGTGTAGACACCGCTAAATGGTCTGTTGATACGTTGCTCCAGCGTTTTTCAAACCGAACGGCATAGTGATGTAGCAGTACGCTCCAAACGGCATGATGAAAGACGTCTTTATGCAGTCCCCCTCCTTGAGGCTGATTTGGTGGTATCCCGAGTAACAGTCGAGAAAGCTGAGAAGTTCGTACCCTGCGGTTGAATCCACCACATGATCTATTCTAGGTAGACCAAATGGATCCTTAGGGCACGCCTTGTTGAGATCGGTGTAGTCGACGCACATGCGCCATTTACCGTTTTTCTTCCGGACCAGGACTGGGTTTGCTAGCCAATCCGGGTGATGACCTCTTGATGAACCGCTACTAGAAGCTGGTTATCTCTTCCCGGATAGCATTTTGCGGTCTTGGGCGAAGCGCCCAGCCATTGCTTGACTGGCTTGGCATCTGTCTTGACGTTGAGGGCATGCTCGATCACCTCCCTTGGTACGCCCAGCATGTCAAACGGTTTCCATGCGAAGATATCCTTGTTGGCTTGGAGGAAGGTGACGAGCGCGTCTTCCTATTTGGGGTCAGAAGGGTCCAGGGGGATCTTCTTCGTGTCAGAGTCCGCTGAAATTCCTGACTTCGCTGCTTTTTTCGCCGGAACTTGGTTATCCTCGACTTCAGTTGCGACGGCTTGCCGAATGTTGTTGCATCTGACTGCTGTCTCTTGTGATTGAGCCTATTCGCAGCTCTCCTTGTCGCAGGTGAAGGCTTGCTTGAATCACTGCGGAGGGAGAGGACTCCTGCTGGCCCTGGCATCTTGAGCACCAGTAGGCTATAGTATGAGTATCGCAGAATTTGGCAAGCGCCAGTCGTCCGAGGTATTGCGTGGGTACGCAGTTCGAAGTCGGCGACTCAAAGCAGATGTTTTTCTGTGCAGAAGTTACCACTTGCCAAAGGGGCCGGTAAGGTTATCTGCCCGAGTGGTGTTGAAGACAGGCCGGGAATTATCCCATGGAAGGGCGCTGTACTCGGCAGCAGATCTGAACGAGGAATCTTCATCTCATCTAGGGTCTTGGTGAAGGAGGATGTTGAGCGCGCTACTCGTCTATGAGAACCTTCTTCAACATTGATATTCTTTGCTTGACTGGGTATAGGACGAGTGGTAGCGTCTCGGGTGTGAAACCGATCTAGATGATCTGTGGGGTGGGTGAACGTGATGACGTCTCTGACCAGCGCAAAATATGGAGGGCTGTCTACTTAGAGATTGCGTTGATGTCGCGGTGCTGTTAGCTTACCCGCTGTTCCGTTTGGACTCATATGCTGACAGCCCTCCAAGAGTGTAGTAAGCTGGCCTGGGATCTTGAAAATCGTCAGCAGGTCAGCTGATATGGCTTGTCTTTGCCTTGTCGGCGCTAGATGATGAAGCTGCTCGCGGTGACAACTTCTTGAGCATGAAGCAGTCTTTGGCCGCGTGCTGCCTTTGGGGTGGAAGGGGCAAGCCCGTTCATGACCTTCTGGTAGTCATTGTTCCGTGGGGGCCGCGATGAGTTCGCTCCATGTGGCCACCTCGTTGTCGACTTCCGCTTGCGGTGCGACTTGTTTTGTGATAGCTCGTTGTTGGCTTTCACCTTCTGGTCCTTCTGCTAGGGCTCTTTCTTCTCGTCGAGGGCCTCTGCGACTGCCTCGGCTGAGTCGGTGTATTTATTTGCCATATCGAAGAGAGCCCTGACGGTGGCTAGAGGCTTCGAGTGAACTTTGCGATGAACGGGGACATCCTTTACTCCTTTGGAAAGGCGGCGATGACGACCGCTCATCCTGATCATTGGGGGATTTGGTTGCGCTTCTCGGAGAACCTCTTAATAAATTCGCGCAGCAGACTCGTTCTTCCTTGGTGGCAGTTGATATAGATCGTGTCTCGGAAGACGGCCTCTCGTAGGCCTTGGAAATTAGCGATGAACGCTCCCTGGTTCTCCCAAAAACGATCGACCACCTCGGGAGTCCGGTTAGCCATGTCCTCGCTGAGTCGACCAGGGCGAACGGGAGGTAGTTAGCCATGGCTTTGTGGTCACCTCCAGCAACTCGGATTGCCAGAGTATATACGGTGAGCCAAGATTCGGGGAATTGGTGCCGTCGTATTCTCTATCCCCGTAGGCTTGAAACCCGACGCCAATCGACGTCGTTGTATCTCGTGGTGAAAGCTAGAACGCTTCATCTTCGCGAGGGCTCTGGCTTCTGACGCGCGGCGGTTTAACCGATCGTGGTGAAACCAAACGCTCGTTCTGCTCCCCTCATCAGCGACGCTCGTTCTCTTCGGTTCGCGGCGCCTGAGCGTTGATGTGTGGCGGAGGTCGCGTTGTGTAGTGATAGGGGTTAGGTTGACGGCGGTCGTTCTGTGCGCAAGGCGATCGTTGTATTGGTGGCCGAGTGAATGTTTGCCAGACTCAATATGTGGGATGATTAGAGCGCCCGACATGTGCTGATGTAGTGAGCTACTACGGAGAACCCGAGTGGTCGGTAAAGTGTGTCGCCGAGCTGTGGTGCTACTGACAGGCGCAGTGTACATCGCCTGATCTGGTGATAGTCGGGTGGTGGTATCAGCCGGCTGGAGTGTGTCCAGGTGCAGTGGCAGAGTTCTGTTGTGGTGTGAGAGTATGTCGTGGTCGCGGACTTTGGTCTGGAGGATTGTTGCTGAGCAGTCGTCCAGAAGTTAGGTGAGTAGTCGTTGCGACTTGGGTCGGCTGTCCCTATTGACAGTGTCGGCGTTCCCTCTCTTGTTGTCCTTGGTCGGCGGTACTTGGCGGAGGGGTTGACGATGAAGACCAGGGCAAGGAAACTCGCCAGAACTGGGTGAACTGGTTTTTCGAAGTTGTCCGCTGGAGTCAGAGTCCGAGTAAGTTCATCGGTGAAGAAAAATCGACGTACTAGATCCAATTGAAATGCCTGGGCTTGTCAAACTGATTGCGGGTGGTCCGCCAGTATAGAGTAGATGGCGTTGCTGAGCCGTGTGGGAGATTGTACGATATCTTCTCAGCCGACCGGGCTGGCGCAGGCTAGCGCCATCGACGCGAGGAGAGGTTTCATAGGCTTAACGAAGTAGAGGTGCCGAGTGATCGGTGTGGTAACTGCGATCTTGTGGTCTGCTGGCGCGTGAGTTGGTGTTATCTCTGCAGGTTGAGATTTGGATCTAAGTCGGCTAGCCAGGTGCGAACGATGTTCGGGAGAAAGTGGGCTCAACGAGATTGTGTCCAGGGGAGAATTGTTCGGTGACTCATGTGTTGGATTCATGAGGTTGTTGATGCATCTGCCGGACAGGCCTCCATGGTCGCAATGTGATGTTTACAGGCAATATGATTAAGGCTATCGGCGGATGGAAACTAGTGGTTGCAAGGACAAGAGAGATTTTATACGTTGGCCTCGATGTGAGGTATCTCTGCCAGTGTGTGTTATTCCTTTGAGGATTGTGTGATTAATGATTTCTGCCTTAGGGGCCGTCTTGTTCTCCTATATATGGGGAAGTGTCAAGGGGGAGTCCAGCGGATATGGATCAATTCCCGCCTAGGACGTATATTTATTAAGCAAGACAGAGTCTGTCGGGTGTTACTATATCGCTAATTAAAGACTCGGCCAACTTAATTTGGTGGCATAGCTTGTGAATGGGTACGGGAATATGTCAAGTCAGAAGCACCAGCGCAGACCATGGGTTCTTGGCGGACTCGACAGCCTCGGCAACTGAGAGGCTAGAGCCTCTACATTTTGGTCGGAGTTCTCCAGAAATTACCACTGCATTGGATAATTTTTCAGGAACGCATTCTCCCTCTGCCATCACGCTTTCACAAATCTCAATTCACAGATACCTAATTAATTAATTAATAGTTACGCATGCTGATTTCCATCTCAGTACACGGTGGTCCGCCGCAGTCTCCACCATTCTATGGCTACAAGCACTTAAGCTATGAGCCTAATTTTAGCCTTAAATCGGACTGTCATTCATAACCACAACAAAGCGAACTATGTAGGACAGAAAGCAGCAGTAGTGAGTGCCTATATTGGTAGTTGGTACCAGGGACAGGGTACTTGCCAGGGCCGAATAACGAGTTCATAAGCTCCCATGGATCACCACATACTGGTAGCTTAGCAAGGGCATCCACGCGGGCCGCCTTGTGCGCGTTGCAGAACTCGTCAATCTTATCGCACGTTGAGCAACTCCTCCATCACCGCGCCAATGGCCACCCCCAAATGGACGCGTCAGTAGTAAATTAGGGAGGTGAGAAAAGAGGGAAAAGTTGAGCAACCATGGGAGTGACACGGGTGTTATAGTTTACAGTGAGTTACCTGTGCGGAGGTCGTCGACAATGGCGAGGTTTGAGGGTCAGGAGGCGACGCGGTGACGCTCGAAGGCAATCGAGGATGAGCAACCGGTGGGGCGGGAGCGGCGTGAGGACAGGTAATAAGTAGGTCTGAGGAGAGGTAGTCGTAGTGGGATAGCTCGTGCAGGTACTTGGTTCAAAGGTGGAGGAGGGGCATGTGTGTACGTGCAGGTGGGACGGCCGGCCTCCGGGATGTCACTATTGCCATCTCTCAAGCGAGAGAGAGAAAGAGGGAGAGAGAGAGGAAGGGCGCGAGAGGGAGGAAGGGGGGATGGAGGGGACGATGCGGGAAGCCGAATCCTGTAGATCAACAACTTCCCTCGGCGGTGGCATTGGAGGAGCACAAGAGGAGCAAATGTGGCACCTCCTGAGATCCCTGATGTGGGGGGAAGCAGCGGCACGGTGATGGCATTGGAGAACTGACCACCAGATTGGTATGGACTCATGGAGGTGGAGTTTTGTGGCGTCAGAAGAGCATGGGCCGAAGAAGATCTGGTGCCACCTGAGCTTGCCAACTTCGAAGGAGGCAACGGCCCAGTGGTGTTATCATCATCGTGGATCTGTAGGGTCAGCGGAAAGGCAGGTGCGTGACGCGAAGCGAGGCTAAAGGGCACGAGGGCACGGCGACGGCAGCAAGGCTAGGATGAGGTGGGTGACGATGGATGAAACAACCAAACGGGGCTGAAGCTGAAACGGACATAGCACTGAACCAATTAATTGGTTCAGACGCTGATGACATGATGACGCCATAACGGATAAAAATTTGATAAAAATAATATTTATTTTTATAATAGTAGGAATAAGCTTTATCGAACATGGGAAGAAATGCTGCCCGTGAGTACTCCAGCTGTCGAGCAGTATTCCGGTAAGCTCACTGCCATCTGCCTGGGCCAAAGATAAAAATAAGGTACTTCAGTACTCCGGAAATTAAAAAAGGAAGCGCAGGAGAGGAGGTAACCATACCACCCCCGAAACCCTTGTCCCCACCCGCCCATGCCACGCCCTCCCGGATGCGCCTCCTCTCTCGCTCTCGCCCCACTCCGCCTCCATACCCTAGAACCTTCCAGAAGCGGCGGGAGGCAGGCAGGGCGGGCAGCCCCAGGAGAGCGCCCCCGCCTCCAGAAGCTTCTGGAAGCTCGGGGAAGAGAGAGACTGGAGGAGGATGGGGACGTCGGATCTGGACAGGCAGATCGAGCAGCTGAAGCGGTGCGAGCCGCTGACGGAGGCGGAGGTCAAGGCGCTCTGCCTCAAGGCCATGGAGATCCTCGTCGAGGAGAGCAACGTCCAGCGCGTCGACGCCCCCGTCACGGTGACGCCCCTTCTCCCTCCCTTCTCATCTCGGTCTCGGTTCGATTCGCCTCGGTCGAGGTCGCTCTTAGCGATTTGGATGCTTGCGACCTTTGCTGATGAGGGATAAGGATTCGATTCTATTGGTTTGGGTAGCTTGATTTGTGCGCGTACCTGTGATTGTGATGAGCTCGTCCTTGGATTACGGTTTTAGGGTTTGGCTGCTCTGTGGATTCACCGGAAGCTTGTGTGATCGTCCTTGGGAGCCGATTTTGGGGAGGAATTGCTGCTTTTATTGTTGCGCTGTTAGGGAGAGTGCTGTTGTAATGTGTATGCTTAGCTGGAAGATAGATTATGCTTATGTAATTTTCCACTTTATTGGGAAGCTTATGTGTTTTTTTTTTGCCTGTTCTAGTGCCATTGGTTTGGCTGGAATTCTGGTATTATGCGTGCAACAATGTGGTGTGGGTATTTAGTGTATCTGTTGTGCTTGGTTGCTAGTGTACTGATTGAGTTGGACAATTGGTCATACTTGCTATAGTTACAAATGGTTGATGGAAGGGTGTTAAGTACCCTATAATTACTTGCTTGATTGCTATGATCTCAAGTTCTCAACTGCTGAGGCTTTTTCCACGTTTTTGTGATTTGGACCCTTGCACGTTTCAGCTTGTTGTATGCATTGGGTTATCTAATTGTTTGATCTGACTGCAATTATTGAAACATGAAAGGTTGTAACTTCTACTCGATGAAATCCATGAAATCAACTTTTTTTAGAATTGCAGTCAACCTGATTGTTTCTGCAATTTTTCGAAGATCTATTGGATGATTTATGTCTATGAGGGACAGGTAACTTAGCTCAGTGAATACATGTAACAACCATTCACTCTAGCATACATGTGTTCAATGTTTGATTTTTGATATCCAACCATTAAACATTGGACATCTGCTTGAGCTTATATGGAAATGATAAGTATATAGAAAGATTGCTCCACTTAGTCGAATCTTGTTTGCGGCAACATTTGCTTGCAGAATAAAATTACAGTGGTGTTATTATCTTTTCCCCTGTCTTCTTGTTAATGACTTTCCTCCTGTCTTGTTATATTTTATCCATATATGTACAGTAGGTTCCTATAGGAAAGCTCCAATGCTCCATGGCTTGGCAGATGTTCTTTCTTTTGAAATAATGTTAAATTGATTTCGCTTAATCTTCTGAAGATTATGTTGATACCGCTGCCATTTCTACTTTATTTCATAAGTTAAATCATTCTAGCTCCTTGCAAAAGCATTATATAAAACATGATAAATCTAATCTTATTTTAGTTGTATTGGCCCACAAGAAAGCATTGATTAGACACAAATTGCAGTTAAGTGATATGTATTGGATGGAAAGATGGTAAATTAACATAAAATGACTCTTATTATTAAACAAAGCTAGACTTCAAAGTTGATTTATATTGTAGAATAGAGGGGGGTTTTGACTTACACAATAGCATACCAGTCCCACATAAGTAGGGTAATCTAGTCTCCCAACATCTAATTTTATTGACTGAACAGAGCTTAATGACCCAAAATAACCTGTTATTTTGATAGTATTTAGTTGCATCAGGCAGAGCTAGCATCATGTTGCAATGCTTACTTGCATTTTGATAGTACTTGCATCATGTGCTGGGAACATTCTTCCTGAGTTGTTACCCGAGCATTAATGGGGGCGTGATACAACCAATATCTTACTGCTGGATAGTTAATTTGTTATTTCTCCATGAGTTCGGAAAAAATGCTATTTCAGGAAGTAATATTTTTCTGTTGCACTCAGATATGTGGAGATATTCATGGACAATTCTATGACATGAAAGAGCTCTTCAAAGTTGGAGGTGACTGCCCAAAGACAAACTACTTGTTCCTTGGGGATTTTGTTGACCGAGGATTTTATTCTGTTGAAACATTTTTGCTTCTGTTGGCCTTAAAGGTAAATGCTGTTGACACTGTAAGAATTTTTAGTGTATCTTCTTTTCTGTATCTTTCAATATATGCTGACGCTATTCTCCTAAGAAATTGTAAGCAGTACTCGTTTGATTGACACACCTAATAGTGATTATACAGATAAATTAAGGAACAAGAACACAATGCTTCTCATATATAGCTGGATGTATGGCCTAGCAAGTGGTAAACCTTTTTTTGGAACAATGGCTGATGGCCAGATTGAAATCATGATATACAAGTGTATGCTAATTCCATGAAAACTGTGATATTATGGAGTGAACAATAACATGAGTTAATTCTGATGTCTCTAATTAAAAAGAACTTTGTTAGAATGATTTGCAGAGTATATGTGACTATTATATGCAATAATGCCTAGCTTGTTTGGGGTGAATATTTCTGTAGTGTCATCTGCGCTTGAAGTGTGTATTGAATGTATAATTGTAAGGTTGTCGTTAAATGTTAAACTGTGAACTTGTAGTCACCCACTAGCCATTTCTGGCCATGAAAAAGCTAAAACATAAGTGATACAGATGAAATATAATTCAGTCATCAACAAGGAAAATAAAGAATGGATCAGGGACTATCCAGATTTGCTAGAAAACCCTAGAAGGATGAAAAGCTAACTTAAACAATCAATATCCCGAATATGGTGGAAGTAATTTACATTGTAGTGAACCTTTTATAGATGGAGTTGCTTGTTTTGCTGTGCCTCTCATGGTCCTGTTTGGTCAAAAAATAACCACACAAATATATCATGTAAAAATGTGGAAGAACGGTTTGCATGTCGACACATGTTACCTTAAGAAATTTAACCACACTGCCTAGAGGGCTCCTACTGGTGACTGTTCGCGCGGCCAAAGAGGCGCGACCGCTTTTCTGCAAGCCATGTGCGCCCTGCACGCAGCAGCCCATGTGGGTTATTCCCCTTCCTGGCTAAGTTTCCTTTCTTTCCCATTCCAGTGTGCACGTTTTTGCATCTAGCCCAGCTGAATTATTTTTTTTTCATTGCTGGCTTAGAAACTTTATACTACAATAAAAAAATTTAGTAAACAGAAACTTTGTACAGATATAAAACTTTCCTCACACACTTTCTACACAGAGTAATACTATCTACTCGCGAAGTTTTACCTGAAAAGAAATCATTTATGGGTGGAGAATATTTACTTTCATGAACTTGCTACATGAACAAGCTTTGTACAGGGATATAAAACTTTCCTCACACACACTTTCTACATGAGTAATATTATCTACTCAGTAAGTTTTACTAAAAAATATTAATGTATGGGTGGAAAAACTTTACCCTTACTCCATTAACACGTGCCCAAAAACCAATCTTTGCAGGCTAACAAACTGGAAAAGGAAAAAGGCACAAGACAAAAGAAGAAGCCACCCACACGCCACTGAACCTATCTGGGTTGCACGCACGCCCAAACAGCCCACGTGCTAGTGCCAACCCAAAAGTAGAAACGGATGCATGTCATAGCAAGATGGAAGGGGAAAGATGAGGTACACAGACCAATTCACGTGCGATGGAGGTGCACGAGCGTTCGTTAGTTAGGATTTCCGCTGTGCCTAGACAAAGCTTCTGGCATTAAACTCTGATTTAACTTTATTGGCACTTACTAGTGCTGCTAGTGCCTAGACTGCTCCATGATATATAGTGTTGAAGGCCACCTATGTCAGCATAATACATCATCCTGCTGATGATAGAAATGCGTGTCTCATTGGTGTTGTAAAAATTGAGAACTCTACGTGTTTATATAAACCCAATGTTTTGATTTTTTTTAGGTGTGCCTTGTTGCCTTGTCATCAATCTTTTTACATGCCATTTGTTGAGATTGCGTGTATTAAAATTTCCTAATCCAACATCAGTATTTAAGTCAAGTTGTTCTTTCAATTGCATGTTCATGTTATTTAGTTTCCCATCCTAACTGCTATGTTAATTATACTTCAGGTTAGGTACCCAGATCGTATAACTTTAATACGAGGAAACCATGAGAGCAGGCAGATCACACAAGTAAGAAATCCTTTTAAGCTGAATATACTACACTGATGATGAAAAGATATCTTGTCATTGAGCTTATGCATTCTATGCAGGTGTATGGCTTCTATGATGAGTGTCTTCGTAAATACGGCTCAGTTAATGTCTGGAGATATTGCACAGATATATTCGACTATTTAAGGCAACTTATGTTTCTTTTCTTATTGGTTCAGTAATAGTGCTACTATAGTATTTTGCTTCTTTAATTTAAAATATACCAAAACTGATTGCAGCTTATTTCTTCTTTTCAGTTTGTCTGCCCTCATTGAGAACAAAATATTTAGTGTCCATGGAGGCCTTTCTCCTAATATTACAACTCTTGATCAGGCAAATTATTGTCCATTGTTATTTTTAAGTTTCACATTCTATTTCTATTACTGATATATCATGTACCCTCTACAGATAAGAGTAATAGATCGCAAGCAAGAAGTACCTCATGATGGGGCCATGTGTGACCTCCTTTGGTCTGATCCAGAGGATGCTGTAGATGGTTGGGGATTAAGTCCGCGGGGTGCAGGATTCCTATTTGGTGGAAATGTTGTTTCATCTTTTAACCACACAAACAACATAGACTATATTTGCCGTGCTCATCAACTAGTCATGGAAGGCTTTAAGTGGATGTTCAATAACAAGATTGTCACTGTATGGTCTGCTCCTAATTACTGCTACAGGTACTTGAATACTCAGCTAACATATAATTATTTTTGATGTGTGATGATGAATCCTGTAGATTTTAGCTATTGACAATGATCAGATGGTCAATGTTTATTCTGATCACTATTACTACCCAAAATGGGTTGGAATGGATTGGCCACAGGCAATGAGGGTCAGATGGGGGCGTAGGGATTATAGTCAATACATAAAAAGATCAGATGGTCAATGTTTATTCCGATCACTATTACTACCTTACTGTTGATTTCTTGAACACAGCTATTTATGGTTTCTACTGTTATGTTCTTGTATGTAATTATGTTCAAGATGCTAAAAACAAGCTGTAATGTAGACTATGCTTTTCTGTACTGCCTTTGCTGCAAATCTTCTTAGCAGCTCCTATACTCAAATATTGTGTAAAACAATAGCAATGGTTAGATTTCAGATATCATTAGGGCTTATTTAATTTGGTGGTTTTGGCTCACTTAGACGCTGTGCTTATAGTTATTTTTTTTACTGATACTGAGTATTTTCCTCCAGAGCTTTCTTTTTATCTTTTTTTGATCTTATATGAAGATATCTTGTATTTTTGCCCCCTCATTATCTCTTTGAAATTATCTTATAGGTGTGGCAATGTTGCTGCAATCCTAGAGCTTGACGAGAATCTCAATAAGCAGTTCCGTGTATTTGAAGCTGCTCCACATGTATGTGTTAACCACCTTTACCATTTAACTCTCTGACACATTATTGATCATCATCTAATTTGCCATATGTGCCTTTAGGAATCAAGAGGTGTTCCTTCAAAGAGGCCAGCGCCAGATTACTTTCTGTGAGGCCGCAGTTTCAACAGTGTGTACTGCTTATCCTGCAAACAAGCACTGGCGGATTAAGTCTTGTGGGCTCCCATTTTCTGAGATGAGCTGAGCTCATGCTTTACAAGACTCAAGCCAGGAGGTTCTTCCGAGATGTATAAATTGATTTAAGTCCCCAGTCTATCATTTGTAAGGGAGTTAGTGTCGCCATCCAGTTTTTCAGAGAGTAGCTCACATGTGAGCTTGAGAAAAAATGCCCCTGTGAAGGGAGTGGTGTAGGTGAAGCCACTCCTGTGATTCCATGGTTGTGCGTTGTGGTCCATGATGTAAAATTTTGCCCCCAGGAAATCCTGTGCTAGAGAATGATATGCAAATGGTGCGCAGAGCATTTTTGTTGTCAGAATGCAAATGCAGGAAGTTTTGTAGTTGGCATTTGCACAGACTATCCCAAGAAAGCATATCCATTGATGGCAGAAAATACCAGTATATGATGTTGGTATGGTTGTAGTGTTGTTTTCAGTTCGTTCACTTGTCTGCATAAGCTCTACTTAAAATTTCAGTGTTCAAATGGTATTTGCGAAATGCTAACAGTCCTTTGAATCGCAGTTTGTCAAAATACCATCTATTGTGAGAATGAAAAAATGTAGTTTAACTGACATGATGGTCTTGTGGCAAATGGATTGAAATAATTCCGCTTGTTTTTCGAAAGACCTAGCAAAGCTGACTCTGTATATTAAGCGTGCTTGGATGTGGGGACGACAAGGAATCATATGCTTGGAAGGACTTTCTTCTCTGTTCCTATCTTTTGCTCCCTTGTCCCAAGTTAAACCAACCAGAACTTTATTTATAACTTTATTTAGTAACTTAAGCCATGAGAATCTATGGGTGGTTTTGGTTTGATACCAAAACTTTGCCCAACCAAATATTTACTTTTGGTTTGATACCAAAACTTTACCCAACCAAATATTTACTAGTAACTTAAATAGCTTGCTACATGTTTAGATTGACACCAATATTTACAAAAAACAATACAACTGATATAACTCAACTCTTAAAAAACATTACTTTGACACTAGCAACGATAAGGTAGCATAATAAATCAAAGGAAAAATCTACGCATTCAATTTTTCTTACAAAACTTTTATAAACGCGGATGTGATATGCTGTAAGTAAATCTATGCAACCTGTAATTAAATCAAACGATTAAGAGTTTCTCATTGTTATGGCCTGTTTGGCAGGGCTCCAGCTCCTAAATTCTGGTTTGGTGGAGCTGGAGCCCAGCCAAACGGTCCAGCTCCAGCAAAAAATGGATCAGATCAGGCTGGATCGCTCCTAGAAAAAGAACTAGCAGGTTGGAGCGACCTTCTGCCAGCTCCATGGCTCTAGCTCCGTCCATTTTACATATGTACCCATAGAAGTTGTATTGTAATTACCCGCAAATGCCACTGATATACCCTTATCCAACCAGCCCCTCGGCCCCCTCCCACTTCTCTCCCGACTCTCCCAATCCCTCTTGACTCCTGCGCGCAAGGTTCCAGCGGCCAGAGGGGGAGCAGGCGACGGCTGCCGGAGGGGAAGCAGGTGGCGGCGGCCGGAGGGGAAGCAAGCGGCGGCGACGCAACTCGCCCCTCCTCTGGCATCTCCATCCCCGCCCCTACCCCGAGCGGCGGCGGCCGAGGGGGAGCAGGCGGCGGCGGCCAAGGGGGAGCAGGCGGCGGACGGCGGCCGAGGGGACGCAGGCGGCGGCAGCCGGAGGGGACGTAGGCGGCGGAGGGCGACGCACCGGCAGGGCCCTCGCTGCATCCTCCTCTGCATCCCCTCTCTGCACGGTGCACGGGCGGCGGAGGGCGGCGCACGGTGACTGTGTGCGGCGCACGGCGGCGGTGGGCGACGCAAGGCGGCTAACGACATTTGATTGTTGAAGGTAATTTTTGCCCAAACCCTAAAATTTTCCCTACCTCTTCTCTTTATTTGTGGCTAATTTCTGTGGGAATGATTGATTGATTGGGTTGATTGGTTGCGATTTTGCAACGAACAAATGGGGAAAAATTCAGATCTGAAATTTTGGTTGATTGGTTGAAGAGGTATGTGAAGTTTCAGATTAGAGAAAGAGTAGTCGCTGCTAGCAATGCAATGCAATGCCATATTCCATATGGGACTGTGTTGTTTGACCTTGGGGAGAGGTTATTAGGTCTAAGATTAGCCTGCCTTTGCCATTGCCTCACATGGGACTAGAATATATGTGTGCCTGTGCTGGTTATTTCTATGAATGTTTGGTCACTTGATTAGCATAGACTGGGTGCTTTTGTTTAGGGTTTGTCCTGATCAACTTGGCAAATGGTACCTTGTTTTGTAGCTTCTTGCTGAACAACACAAGTACATAGGTTAGTAAATTTGGATACCCTCTGCTGCAGACATAAGAAAGCATGCTTTCCATGAGTGGCTTGGTACCTGACCCAACCCTAGGTACTAATGGTAGAACATGTTGATATTACAAATATGTGTTGCTTCTAATTTTAAGGGCTTATGTGATATTATTTTTATTATTCTTACATTAGTGGCTTGGCTATCTAGAGCTATCAATTCCCCCTTTTAGTCCAAGTTTGCATTTATGCTGCAACACACTGTTCTTTGATACGGTAATATACAAGTGGATGACAGGCATGGATCAAACTATGCCATCGGAGAGTGTTAAACTTCCCCTGGACCCTGTTGATTGGACTGACTACTACTCAAAATGTGATGGCTATTTGTGATCATGATATGAGATTTACATATGCATCTATTGGACAACCTGGTTCGATGCATGACACAACTGTTCTATTTAATGCATTGGAAACAGATAGAGCTACCTTTTCTCATTCTTCTCAAGGTAATTACCACATGTTATATGTTGTATTTTTTGGTAAGTGATTCTAAATGATATATTAATGTTTATCTTTATTGTAGGGAAATATTATCTTGTTGATGCTGGCTATCCAAACCGCCCAGGATACTTAGCATCATAGGTACCATGTGCCAGAATTTCGAAGAGGTACAGCACCAAGTGGCGTGAAAGAAAAATTCAACTACTTGCACTCAAGTTTACGTAATATCATTGAGAGATGCTTTGGTGTATGGAAGATGAAGTGGTGAATTCTTCTCAAGATGCCTAGCTTTCCAATATGGAAACAGAAAATGGTTGTGGCGGCAACAATGGCATTGTATAATTTTATTCGTGACTATGATGCGCTGGATAGGCATTTTCAGAGGTTTGATAGAAATTCAGATTATGTGCCTATCATTCCATCTAGATATAGAAGATATATCATCTCTCAAGATGCATCAGATACATCAACCGAGGGTGTGAGTGATGCATCAATGGATGCATTTCGTGATGACCTAGCTCATCGTATTATAGGATAATGGACAAGTAATGTATGGTTTTTTGTGGTCTTTTAGAATGTCTTTGGATGACTATACTACTAATTATTATTATTGAACATTTATTATATAAACGCCATGCATAGATTTTAGCTTTACTTTTTACGAATATGAATATCGTCGTATATTTTGTTTTTACCTTTCGTACTTGTGGTGTTGAAAACATATAAGACAAATTAGCATTTATATATTAGTGATAAATTTCAAAAGGTACATTCATGTCATAATCAACAATTATCAATTATGCATCAAGTAAAAAAAACCAAGGGTTAAATTATCCATCTTCCCTCACCTATCTCTTTCAGGATTTCTGGAGCTAATCAGGCTAGCCAAACACTTTCAGGCCACCTCCAGATCCTACAGGATCTAGCTCTCGTTGGAGTTAGATCTAGAGTTAGGATCTAGGAGCTGGAGCCCTGCCAAATATATATGGCCAGATGGGCCAGGCCCATTGGGCGGCCCGAGGCACGGCCCGAAAAAGCCCGGTCCGAACACGGCACGGCCCGATATGAATAGTGCCCGTGCCGGCCCGGCCCTATCCATCGGCAGTGCCTGGGCCACCAATCCGGCTATAGTGCCGGCCCAGGCACGGCACGATTTTTGGGCCGGCACGATGGTGCCCGGCTCCCCAGCGGCCAGCCTGGCCTGCCAAGCCGTTGGCCGGCCTGCCAACGGCCCTGGCCTGCTAGCCGTTGGAGGCTGGGGGGGGGGGGGGGGGACTATATAAGCCGGCACCACTCGCTCCCTACTCCTGATCCCGACCCCCCCCAACCCTAGCGTCGCCTCGTCTCTGGCTCGCTCCGTCGCTCACGCGCTCTAGATCTAGAATCCCTCCGTCTTCTCCCTCGCCGGCGGCGGCTCTCCGCCTCAGGCCGCCACGGCACACTCCGCCAGAGCTCCTCCCGCCTCTCCCTCTCGCCTCTCCTCGCCCGCTCCGCCATGCGCTGCTCTAGATCCAGAGCTTCTCCTGTCTTCTCCATCTCGGGCGGCAGCTCTCCGCCTTTACGCCGCTGCCGGCCGGCACGGCACACTCCGCTAGAGCTCCTCTTGTCTTCTCCCTCTCTACTTCCTCTCCTCCTCTCCTAATCTCTGGTGAACGGATCCTCGAATCCGTCCCTAATCCCTAGTCTCCATCTCGTCATCTCCTAGATCCGTGACTCGTCGACCTTGCCGGCGCTTCTGGTGCTCCGGTTTCGCAGGTAAGTGCTCGGACTCTAAACCCTAACCCTAGATCTATTCATGTGTTCTTCTGTTTATGAGTTCTTGCTCTTTCTGACTTCCTCTCTTTCTTCTTCTTGTTCGTGCAGCCGTTGAGGAAACAGAGGGCCGGGCTGGAGCCGTTGTTCGTCCACCTCGCGTAGTCGTTGAGGAACCAGAGGACCAGCTCAGAAAAAATGTCTATGTTCCTGTATATTTGTGATGTGATCTGTGAATTTGTGGATGTGATGTGGTCTGTTGACAATTTTTTGAATTTATGAATTCTATTTAAATAATTCAAATTTTTGAATGCTGATTGAGTCATTGAGTGGTTGATGCCTTTAGTGCCTGGGCCGGCACTAAGCCCGGCGGGCCTGGTGGGCCATTGGGCCGGCACGGCACGGTTTTAGAGCTGTAGGGCCGTGCCTGGGCCAAGAAATAGGCACGGCGTGCCGGCACGGCACGGCACGATCAGCCCACCGTGCCTAATAGTGCCGTGCCGCATAGTGTCGTGCCACTATCGTGCTAGGGCCGGGCCGGGCCGGGCGGCCCGTTTGGCCTTCTATACTGCCAAACAGGCACTATATAGTCCCTTGTAAGGTCCCGCTTGTCAGTCTCACGCAAAAAATCCTCTTCTCATCTCCTCCGGGCTCATCAGTCGGCCCAGACTTCGACACACTTCCCTCGCTTCGTTTCCCGCACCGGCGACTCCGCCTCCACTCGCTTCCGAACCCGCCTCGCCGGGGCTCGCCCCCGCCGCCGCCTCGCATCGCCAGCCATGGACACCCGTCGGCGCCCGCCTGAGCCGCTCTCCACGCGGTACGGCCCCGTCGGCAACACCGCCTCCTCCTTCAGCGGGCCCGTCAGGAAGTGGCGCAAGGCCTGGGTCCCCATCGCCGGCGGCGGAGGGGCGGGATTCGCGGGGATGATGGGGCCCATGGGGGTCTCCAGGGGCAACAAGGTGGTGCTGTTCAGGTGGGCGCCGGTGAACGGCGGCGCAGCCGAAGGTGGCGGTGGCGGCGACGGCGACGAGGCTGCCGCGGCGCCCGCGGCCACGAGGCGGCGCTTCGTTCCGGTGAGGCTTCTTGGCTCCATAGATTGGCTCGCTGCATTGCTTGCTTGTTTTATTATGCTTATATGGGTTCGATTTGCTTGCCATTTTGGTGTTTTTCGTCTTCTTAGTATTTAGAATTTAGGTATAATACAAAGATAGGCACAAGGGATAATGCCGGTTCATCTTGGATGAACATTCTATACTTAATCTACGCAATTAGGTCAGGGAAGATAGTCTTATGAAAAATCTGATGGTTAATGTGCTAGCAGCTAGGGTTTGGTCATCAACTTGGGTTTTGCTACGGTTTAGTGGTTTACTTGTCTTATATGACTCTTCCTATTCTTCCCCATCTTAGGGCTAGTGATTGTTTGAGTTAGTGATAGCGGGCTATGTAGTTTCGTGGTCTGAATCTCCTGGTGATGGACATTTGTTGTGATTGCCAACGCATCTGCCTCAGGGGTCTAGTCTTCACCTTGTAGCTGGGAACGTTGGGATTCATGGCATTTCTATTTCTAGTAATTGCTTCATTGGGCTGATGGTTAGACTGATTATCATTCCATTGTCTTAGCTGGGGGATATTGGCTGGACACCTAGTTCCTATTGTTACTCTAGTATGATCTGTAATCTGATATATTTTCTGTTCGATCTTCTGCGAGATTTTAGAATCTTCTTAACAATCCTACCTTGTGGATGGCTGCATGCACTCAATTGTTGGATAGGCCTTAGTTTGATTGTATTTTTCCTTAATCAGTTGCAAATGATGTTGCTGTTCATGATTCTATCATACATCTAGCCAAATTTGGAATACCAGAAATATTTGTACATGGAAAAGAATGTGCCTGCCATTAAGGAATAGATCTGTTTATCCGTCTCAATTATTGTTTTAGACTAGTTTTCAACCCTCACGTTCAACACACCCTCAACTTTAAATGTGGTCTCTCTCTACCAACACAGCATGTCACCAGATCAGGCTCGTCTCAATGCGCACCCATCCATCCGCACACAGCCTGCTGACTTTTATTTTCACTAGTAAATCCCCTGTTGCGGCCCGGCGCATCTCCTCCCAAGCTGAATTGCCCCTCTCTGCCTCCCTAGTCCCTATCCTATACAAGAGTGAGAAGAAAACAACATATCTAGTATAGCACCATGGCCTTGAACCCCTGACCATGGATTAGGTGTCAATGTCTGATTGAGGATTGGGTTCCTGGTACGTCATCCTATTCGATGGCAATATGGGTGAACAGTTGAACACAGACACATTTCCTAAATAGAGGAGCAACATCCATGAAGCCCATGTTGGAATTAGCTCTAATAAAACAAGCATCCATGAAGCCCATGAAAATGGTTTAAAAATCGAAAATATAAGGCAAATGGAAAGTTGACTGTTTATTTCCCACTCTATATCTGATTGGTGTAAATATATGGAATAGAGAAAACTATATATTAAAATAGAAGAAGTGCAGGAAGAGGAAAACATTGGAAGCTGCCATTAGGACGGTTTTGAGATTATATAATTTTATCACTTTGCCTAAACTTGTCCTTGTAGGCACCATATCAGCACAAACCCTTCCTTACTATGCCATATCAACAAAATCACAGTAGATTAGGTATCTTAATGTTATGCACGCAATGCCCATAACACAATATTGAGTCATTAGTTGGATTTTTCTTTAAAGTTGTCTCATTAATTTCATTTGTTGGGCAAAGTACCCTACCTAAAGGGAATCTGCACATTCATGAAGGCATGTAATAACAGCAGTCCTCTTTTGTTTTCTCTTGCTCTCTATATGCCATGCCATCCCAGGTTATCATTGAAATAATTAAATCATTTCTACATTTTGTATTTTCTGACTGCCGCATTTACTGATTCCTGAGCTATAGCTATCAACTATTTTTGCATGATTATTACACTTGCATCTGTTCTGTGGTCACCTCTTTTCCTTTGTGTTGAATAAACAGGATCTGTTATGACCAATTAAATCAAAATATACTTCTAAACTTTCTTCCCCTCCTACTCAACCTTCAATATAGTTTCTCATGGTCTTTTAATTCCTTTTGTATTAGGGACTATCAGTTTTACCCCTGTTCTGTAAATACATTTTACAAATTTTCCATATAAAATTTTCCTTCTGAAAACCATGCAACTCATACATGTCCATATCCTCTTTCAGGCTTCAGGCATGGCACAAAATTCTACCAAGAAGAGCGGCAGCACTGAGCTGAATTTGAACCTTGGCTTGGAAGACCCAGATGATGACAGTGATGCTGATCTGAGCACAGACGAGCAGCGCGACAGTGGCAGTAACTTACGTTCAGAAAACAGACTGAAGAGGAAAGCTTTTTAACCCTCGACCTTTTGAGGATGACAACTTATGCGGCCATGCAAGGCCACTCGTGTAATCTTATTAGCATCTATCTCCTAGCTCTTATCTTGTGTTAGCCATTAGCCTTTGTGTATTTACAGTCCAGAACAATGCATTAATCAGTTGTAGTGTTAGCATTCTATGCCCCCTACCATAAGCTGATGATGTAGAGACATGGTATTGCACCAAGTGTTTAATGCATCAACTTGTCAGTTTGGAAACAGGGTTGCAACTTGATGCAAATTTTACCAGTCTTTGCACAAGTGTTATCTTGTAAAGTAGCAATGGTTGGCCTTCGTGAGCTACTGCATTCATTTTATTGTATGATAGGGTTATGCAATCAGTTAAGTTCTGAAAGATGTTTTGCTTGGCCAATTACGAGTATGTTTTGAGAACATGAATGAATTTCATACGAAACATTTAAGTGATCACAATAGTTTGCAATATATTTTCGCTCATTAAACTTGATCTGCAGCTGACTAACGCCGAAATACAACCAGTTAAACCACACACTTGCATGCAAGTGAAAAAAAGTTCAAACTTTTCTGCAACATTCACTCAAGAAAAGGAAAAGATAGCTCGGAAGTTTGCAAGAACTTGTGCTCGTTAGAAACATTTTACATGGCACATTGTCCATGATCTCCAGGACCAAAATGGGACCTCCACCCAACTAATCTCATTTGCCATACCGGCTTACCGTCGAAGATTGTGAGAAGTTTCTTGGGTTGATGTGTCTGAAACTAAAAAAATAACAGCTAAAAGAACATCTATCTCATCTGATTCTACGTGGGTTGTAACAGGAGTTAACTTTAATGCCCACTTGATTTCTGTTCAGAATGTTCTTCTGCCTCTTCTGTGGGTCCTCCCTCTGTAACACCTTCTGCCTCTTTGGTGGGTCCTCCCTCTGTAACACCGACTTCTGCAGGGCGGAGAACACGGTCGTGTAGCATGTAGCCCACCTGAAATCACAATCATTTCGTCATGAATACTGGCTGCGAGAAGATAATATGCATTTATCTGAGGAGACAAAGACAACAATCTACTTGCACTAGACAGGCTACATTTTCATGGTTCCAATTCTAGGGCATTGCACTGAATCATCATATTACAGGTGGAACTTCAGCCTGAAGACTGAAGGACTGAAAGATACAACATTAGTAAAATGATTCACCTACTTCAACAGGTATAGGTATTTCAGCATAAAAAATAAAACAAGATCATAAACGATCACATTCTAAGTTGAGTAGAGATATAGATGAGATCGAAAGAGCAGGCAAGCTAACATCCATATCGCCACATGTAACTAACCACCAGTGACTACACTCTATCAAAGTTATGACAGGAGCTCCTAAAAAATAGTTCATTAAGATTACTGCACCAGCTTCCAAAGAACTGGTTGAGTATTCAAATAGGTATGTATGCAGCACAATTCAAGAAACCAGTGCTAAACAGTTTTATGCTCCATACCCAACACCAGGTGGCATATAAGTACACATCAGGTGATGGAACATATCAATGCATTTAATGTTAGCACTATCCTTCAAGCATAAAATGGTTTCGAGAACTTTACAACAAATGTCACACAGCTTATGCAGCAGTGCTTCTAAAAAGCAATATCAAAATAAGATATTTCGACTAATTCTAACAAGAAGAAATACAACAATAGGTCATTGATTAATAAACTCTGATCCCAAGATGTTTAGGTTACCACATAGCCAGCCCATGAATATCAGAAAATGCATGATGCCATGGACTTTAAACAGGCGACAGTTTCCTGATGGTGTTCAGGGGTCAGGATTTGCAGATTGCACAATGTCTTATAGGATATTTCTCATTCAAGAGGATAACTTTCAACTCCAACTTTAAAACTGTTCAAATTTAGGGCTATATCCAGTAGGGTGG
>RYFJ01000709.1:0-35841 GCA_003991445.1 Oryza meyeriana var. granulata
TATTCGCTGAAAGCCGATTTCAAGAAGCAAAAAAGGAGAAGTTTCAGAGAAGGGTTGCTCAGGTGCAAGCTTATTCATCGGACTCAGATGATGACGGATCCGATGTTGAAGTTGGATTGGTGGAATGGGCTAGAAATAAGAAAGTATATATGCCTGTGGGTGAAGGATATCGGCAAGGAGGAGTGATACGACTTTGACATCAATAAAACCGATAAAATCTTTGATTTATTGCTACAGAAGAGAAGATACAGCTTCCACCAAAATCATGTAATTCCATCAGCCGAAGAACTAAAGAAGAAGAGATATTGCAAGTGGCATAACACGATATCGCACACACCCAATGAATGCAAAGTTTTTCGGCAACAAATCCAATCGGCTGTCGAACAAGGGAGGATCAAGTTTGAAGACAAAAGGCCGATGAAAATTGAGCATCTTTCCTTGTGAATATGGTTTATGCAGGATCATTGATGGATCAAGCTGATGAAGGAAGGTATCGAGAATTTAGAAGATCTAGAATTACTTCATCGCAGCTGGTAGATAAATATTCAAGGCACGAAGAGGAACAACGGGCTTCGTCATACGAGGAGAGATAATAAGTCCACATTGGGATTGCCCGTTCTTTCATTTTGCTGGGAGCGGGGATAAGATTACCATCGATCAGAGATTGTTTGTGAATGCAATGCTACACAAGATCTCGGAATTTTGAGCATGAAGGATTTTTGCAAGATCGGCTGCTTGAGAAACGAGCATCGGTACACAGCCGATTAGGGCCGATCCATGAAGAATTTTTTGAAGAAAATGATGAAGAGGGATTGCATGAAAAACAACAAATCCAAAATCCTCAGTGGTGTCCTAGTGGAATATTTACAAACAATTAGAAAAGAAGGGCACAGAGGGCTACGGCACGAGAGGAACAGGAAGAACAAACGGCAAGATTACAAGGGAGCCAATCGATCATCAAGAGGACTAAACGGGTATGGCGTGTGAAGAGAAGTGACGATGAGGTTGATCCATCGGCTCCGGTAAACATGGTTTTCTTTTTGCCTCGGGATTTTTATATAGAGCACTTTCATCTGATGAGGAGAGCAATGAAGAGGTTTTTGCCCAGTTAACGCTGCAACCCGATCAGGCTATATTTGATAAGCCTGAAGAATCAAAACATTGGCATTTGAAGCCATTATATATCAAGGGTTATGTGAATAGGAAACCGATGACAAAGATGCTAGTTGATGGGGGTGCAGCTGTTAATCTAATGCCGTACGCTACGTATCGGAAGCTGGGGAAAACCGCTGAAGATTTGATCAAGACAAATATAGTGTTAAAAGATTTCGGCGGGAATCCATCGGAGACGAAAGGTGTGTTGAACGTGAAATTAACAGTGGGAAACAAAACATTACCTACCATGTTTTTTGTTATCGATGGAAAAGGATCATATAGTCTACTCCTTGGCAGGGATTGGATTCACACAAACTGTTGCGTGCCCTCGACGATGCATCAAAGTTTGATACAATGGCAAAGAGATCAAATTGAGATAATTCTCGCAGATCAATCGACCAACATTGCAAGATGATTTGCCGGTCTGGAAGGCGATGGTGTTGATTGTTTGTCTGGTAAAGTGTGGGAGGGGGATTATCTTAAGATCACCAGTCAGGAGATACAGCCGATTCGGCAAGTCGGCTCGGAATTATTACTCTGATGGGCACCATTGAAGATTTTGAAGGGAAGTTGGGACAAGGGTTTACGTCGGCCGATGATTTGGAAGAAATTGATATAGGATCAGGAGATAGGCCAAGGCCGACGTACATAAGTAAAAAATTATGTCCTAAATTCCGAGAAGAATTAATAAAGTTGTCGAAAGAGTATCGGGATTGTTTTGCTTAGGAATATCATGAAATGCCAGGATTAAGCCGATCAATTGTTGAACATCGGCTTCCTATTAAACCAGGATATCGGTCGTTTAAACAGGCTCCAAGGAGATTTAAAGCGGAGTTATATGAGCCAATTAAAGCAGAAATCACAAGGTTATATGATGCAAAGTTTATAAGGCCGTGCCAATATGCTGAGTGGGTTTCTAATATCGTCCCGGTGGAAAAGAAAAATAGAAAATTGAGAATATGTATTGATTTCCGGGATTTGAATAAAGCTACCCCCAAGGATGAGTACCCAATGCCGATAGCAGATTTGTTGGTGGATGCGGCATCAGGCCACAAGATTATTAGTTTCATGGATGGCAATGCAGGATACAATCAAATTTTTATGGCAGAAAAAGATATACATAAGACTGTGTTTCGATGTCCTGGAGCTATCGGCTTGTATGAGTGGGTGGTAATGACGTTTGGGTTGAAAAGTGCCGGTGCGACATATCAGAGGGTGATGAATTATATATTTCATGATCTCATCGGCTTATTAGTGGAAATTTATATCAATGATGTGGTGGTTAAATCCAAGAGTGATGAAAGCCATATAGCTGATTTGCGAAAAGTGTTGGAAAGGGCAAAGAAATATGGATTAAGGATGAATCCCAATAAATGCGCTTTTGGTGTATCGGCTGGGCAGTTTTTGGGTTTCATAATTCATGAGCGAGGAATTGAAGTTAGTCAACGGAGCATCAGAGCCATCAAGAATACAGAACCACCAAGCAACAAGACAGAGCTACAGTCGTTGATCAGCAAGATTAATTTTGTAAGGAGATTCATATCAAATTTGTCAGGAAGGATTGAGCCTTTTACTCCGTTGTTGAAATTGAAAGTCGATCAAGAGTTTGTGTGGGGAGCAGAACAGCAGAAGGCATTTGATGATGTTAAGAATTATTTAAGTTCTCCACCTGTTTTGATTCCGCCGCAGAAAGGAGTGCCATTCAAGTTATACTTATCGGTCGATGAAAAATCCATCGGGTCTGTTTTGATACAAGAATTTGAAGGGAAGGAACGAGTTGTGTTTTATCTAAGTAGAAGGCTTTTGAATGCTGAAACAAGATATCCTGCGGTGGAGAAATTATGCCTTTGTTTATATTTCTCATGTACGAAGTTAAGGCATTACCTGTTATCGGCTGAGTGCACGGTGGTTTGCAAGGCCGATGTGGTGAAATATATGTTATCGGCTCCAGTTTTGAAACGGCGAGTTGGTAAATGGATTTTTGCCTTAACGGAGTTCAACTTGAGATATGAATCGGCTAAAGCGATCAAGGGACAGGCAATAGCCGATTTGATTGTGCAACACAGAAGGGCTCATGAAAATTATGTGGAGCCGATCCCGTGGACTTTATTTTTCGATGGATCGGTTTGCAAGCATGGATCTGGTATCGGATTGGTCATTGTATCGCCTTGGGGGGCAAGTTTTGAGTTTGCTTTTACAATTAAACCCTATCGAACCAACAATCAAGCGGAATACGAGGCGGTGCTGAAAGAACTTCAACTTTTAAAAGAGATCGGGGCCGATATCATAGAGATTGTTGGAGATTCCTTATTAGTGATCAAGCAATTGTATGGGGAGTATGAGTGCAGAGATGATATTTTAAGATCATATTATGAAGAATGTAGAGAGTTATTGAGGGATTTCAGGATGGTATCATTGGATCATATTCCTAGAGAGCAGAATTTAGAAGCTAATGATCTTGCACAGATTGCTTCGGGTTATCGGCTGAATAGACAGATTGAGGTTGAAATAGCTGATAGTGATATTCAGGATAAAGCTGATGATTGGAGATAGGAAATAGTTGATTATTTACAAAATCCGTTGCAATCGGCTTCTAGGAAACTTCGGTATAAAGCTACTAAGTATGTGTTGCTTGATGGAGAGTTATATTATCAGACTTTTGAAGGGGTTCTGCTGAGATGCCTAAATTTAGAAGAAGCCAAAGTGGTTATATGCGAAGTGCATGAGGGTGTTTGTGGAACTCATCAATCGGCTCATAAGATGAAATGGATATTAAGAAGAGTAGGATATTTTTGGCTCACAATGTTGGAGGATTGCTTTAATATTATAAAGGGTGTCAAGATTGCCAGAAATTTGGAAATATATAGCGAGCACCAGCATCGGCTATGAATCCTATCATCAAGCCGTGGCCGTTCAGAGGATGGGGAATTGATATGATCGGCCAGGTTTATCCTCCATCAAATAAAGGACATAAATTCATATTGGCAGCAACAGATTATTTTACAAAATGGGTGGAAGCAATTCCTTTGAAGAAAGTCACGTCCAAAGATGCAATTGAGTTTGTAAAAGAGCATATAATTTATCGGTTTGGAATTCCTCAGACGATAACTACCAATCAGGGATCTATTTTCGTGTCCGATGAGTTTCAACAATTTGCTGCCAGTATGGGAATTAAGTTACTGAGTTCATCACCTTATTATGCTCAAGCTAATGGACAGGCAGAAGCTTCGAATAAGAGTCTAATCAAATTAATTAAGCGGAAGATTGATGAACAGCTGCGACGATGGCATACTACATTAGCCGACTCATTATGGGACTACCGGATGGCATGTCATGAGTCTACCCGGGTACCACCATACCAATTGGTATATGGACAGGAAGCAGTTTTGCCTTGGGAGACTAACATCGGTTCTAGGAGAATTTCTTTACAGAATCAGCTGACAGCCGATGATTATTATAATTTGATGACAGATGAAATCGAGGATTTGGCTCAGAATCGGTTAAGGGCGCTAGAAAGGATCAAGGAAAATAAAGCTAGGGCGGCTAGGCATTATAACAAAAAGGTGATGAATAAGTTGTTTACTGAGGGAGATCTTGTATGGAAGTTGATTTTGCCGATCGGGTCCAGATGTAGTAAATTCGGAAAATGGTTGCCTAATTGGGAAGGGCCTTATCAGATTAATCATTGTGTACCTGGCAATGCCTATATATTGGAAGATCTTGAGGGGACAGAGTTTGCTAAAGCACTTAATGGAAAATATCTCAAGAAGTACTATCCGAGTGTTTGGATCAACTCCTGAATCGGTTGAATGCGACCGATTTCTAAAACAGTTCAAAATAAGAGCCGATGTTGTTACATCGCCTAAAGATAGCCGATATCAATTGGTATCGCCTTTAGATAAAACAATAAAAATGTTATCAAGCGAAGATGGATTCAGATGAATAAGTAACAGGGTTAGATTATATTACAGCAAAAGACCATCGGCGTGTTTCAAAGCAACGTCATAGTCATCAATGTTAAGATTTTACAAGAATTTTTGGATTGTTTCAATCGCGCGCAAGCGGATCCGGTCAGTCTCGTCAATGGCATGAATGTCTTCTTCATCAGAACCTGGGATAGCCGTTAGATTTTTGCGCTGATGAACAACTTGACGCACTGCTACTGCAACTTTGGCTTCTTGATTTTGTACAGCTTGTGGCAGGCCGATGAGCTGGGATTCTATTGTTTCGATGTCCTTGTGAATTTCTTCAAGTTCTTCCAGCAAATCGGCTTCCCTTTTCTTCAGCTGGTCCAGTTTGGATTGAAGTTCTTGAGGGGCAGCTGCCATATCGTCAAGCCTTTTCTTTTCTGTTTGAGCTGACAGCCGATCGTTTTGGATATCTTGGGCCATTTTCTGTTGATCTGTACGATCGGCTATACGCTGCCTGAGCTTGATGAGTTGGAATTTGTGGGATTCCAGATATGCTGTAGGAGTCAATGCGTCAATGAGCTCTTCGGGCAAATGATGCTCAATTTCTACAAATCTTGCCCGGATCGGCCCACAGTCTTCCACCAAAGCGTCGATCGGGTTTTCCAGCAAACGAATGATATTCAGCAAGTATTCGCGCACATCAGCTGGAAAAGATGGTTTGGTTACCGCACTGGTGGCTATTTCTTCATCTACCTCCAAGTACTTGCCGATGTCGAAGGAGAACAAGTCGGCTAAGGACTGCAGATTGACATCGATAAACGGATCAGTAATGAGTTAAAATGAAATATGGATGTAAAGAGGTTACCTGGGGCAGGACATCGGCAGCTTGAGTGACATTGGCATCAAATGGATGAGTGGGTTGTTCTTTAGGATGGCCGATGTCTGGCACTGAAGTTGTAAGAACAGCCTCAACGTCGGCTTGGGGGCTGGGTGCTGGAGTTGGAATGGCTGGAGAAATCATCAGCTCGATGCTTGTAAGGATGTCAGGTGAAGGTTGAGGTTTGGGAGCCGATGACTCGAGCTGAAAATAAGATCGATATTGAAAAGATGGGAAACAGATGATAATATCAAGAATTAGCATATACTCGCGGGGGTGAAGGGGCCGATGTTGTTCTAATAGCAGGTGGCGCCGTGACCATGACATCGGCACTGGTTTTCTGCTTCTTTTGGGAGGGGCGAGACGCCAGTTTCTTGCGTTTTGGTCCTATCGACCGTGACGTACGGAGGAGAGACGATGGAGGAGGAGCACCATGCCCCAAGTGTGGATTGGCCGATGGTGGTTGATATATGATCGGCCGGCCGCTAGTGCTTCTTGTTGGTGGCTCCTCGTCGACAGCCTGCGAGATAAGATTATAAGAGATGATCGGAGAATGATTAAGGCTTATGGGATGTTACCTCTTCATCGGATTCGACGTAGTCGGGGTTGAGGCGAGAATAGTATTGAATGGCCGATGAGTTGAATAAGTGTTTCTTCCACTCTGACCACCATCGAGCAAAAAGCTTTGTGTTGGCAGTACAGGTCTCCACGCTGGTGGCGGTGCCCAGAGGTAGGGATTTCGTTAGAGTCCGCATTCGATTGTACTCTAAAGCACTGTTTACATTACCCCGGGCCTGAAATTTATCAATGAAGAATAGGCCGATTGGAAGTTGACCGAGGCCGAGCTGGCGAGAACCGACCGATGGATGATAAAACTCATACAATGGTTGTTGCGATCAGCCCTGAGAGAAGCCAGTCGGCAGAAGGCAGGGGGTAATGGCCGATAGAAATATGGTCTTGGATTCTTCATCGGCCAGAGCGTCAAGAGGATTGAACTTGAAGGGCATCTCGAATGATGCTGCTTCATCGTATGCAAACCAGAGTGTGGCCTCCCTCGTGAAGCTATAATAAAAACCTTTGAACCATTGGCTGAGTCCGATAGGAGTCATTTTGCAGCCAGGGAGGGCCGATGCAGCTTCGCCCACAGAGATACATCGGCGGCCGATGGGTTCCTGTTCCTCTGTATGATCGGCTAGGAAAGTTAAATTGAGGAAGGAAGTCCCGGGGATTGCCTTGGATATATAGACGTTGAGCCATAATTACACAAACCACCAAGGACCCCCAATATGGCCGACTGGCTGGCCGGCCGATAGCTTGACTGCCACCTGATGCAGCAGTTGATAAGTGGCACCGAGAAGGTATTGCCCCAAGGGGATTTGTTTTTGATCAACCAAGCGTTCTGCCAAACACTGCATGTTGATTGTTGGGCTGAGGGTTGCACCACCAAAAATGAATCGTTCCAACCACAAATTCAAGAAAGCAGCATGTTCCCAATCGTCAACTGGCCCAGTCCTCTTGTTGTGAATTGATATGTACTTGGTCCAACCGCCGATATTCTTCGTTTGTAGCCAATGAGTAGGCTTAAATTGGAGGTTGAGGGGGTTGATGTAACTTGTTGTGTTGAGGCAGGTGAGCATGGTTACATCCATCAGAGTTGGGGTCATCGGCCCATGTCCGAACAGGAAGGCGTTGAGGGCGTCTGACCAGAAGTACGAAGCCGATGCGAGCAAAGGTTCATTCTTCTCCATCTCGGCTAGGGAAAGATTGATGCAATGGCCAATATCTGCTTCTTCCCAGAGAGTTTTCTTTGCGGCCGATACTCTGATGTACCAGTTCCTCCACCCGGGAAGCTTGCTAGGCCATGATCTGAAACTATTGGTCCAATCGCTAGCTAGCATGGCAGAGTGTTTGAAAGGGAGGCGTTGGGTTTCGGCGTTGATGAAGTCTATAGGGTCTTCGCTACCCATGGGACCGTGATAGAAGAAATTTGGATAATCGGTGGCCGGAATCAAAATTTGGCTTTTAAGGTTCTACAGTAAACAAGAACACGACGAAGAACGGGTGAAGATTGTAGCAGATCCAACCTATCCAAGTTACAAGGCAGAGAGGGTAATCAGACAAGAGGGTTACCTCTGGGACAGCGATTGCTGAAGCCATCGCGGAAGAAGGAAATGAGCGCAGGCCGGTGGTTGAGGAGGAAGATCACAGCGGTTCGCCTAGATCGCCGGAGCTCGTCGAGGTCTCGAGGGAAGCGAGAGAGTTCTGATGATGTGAAAGCGTAAAGAAAGGAGGCTAGGAAGGAGAAGTGGTTTATAGAGGAATGATGACCGGGCGGGAATCGAGGCCGTTGGCACTGTTTTAAATAATTAAGGAAAGTGGGCTACCTTGGGCCGCCTCGGTGTGAAAGGAATCTGAAAGCCCAGATGGGAGAATTTTGAAGTCTTATGGAAAACTCCGAAATTGAGGGGCATGTGTTAACGCCAAAATTTGGTATGATTCTTTATCAGATTCGGTTAAGGAAGAAATCACGGTCAATTAGCGAAGATTAATCTGGAGGAAGCCGAGTTTGGGAAGAGATCGTGAAGACCACGGAAAAGCAGTTAATATCTTATCTACTAATTAGGCAATGTTAGTATTTCTTTCCTTTAGGAAACCTGATCTCGTGTCCGATCGGGTCTTTTGAGTGTTTTTCTTCTGTAATTAGGAAATCGTGTGTCATGTCCAATAAGGACTTGTATCAACTCGGGGTATAAATACGTATGCCCGGGTACCTTGTAAGATATCACACAGATCAATACAAATTCGGCTCATTGCCACCCTTTTTGACGGGTTCTTGCTTCTCGAGCTGGGCTGCATCAATTAAGTTCGACCTCCTGCGAGAGGGTAAGTCTCGTTACCCCGACTATCGTATCAGCTAGGACTTCCTCGGTTAGGTCCGATATTCTAGTCGATCCACGGTAGTCGGCTTACCACGATATATCTATTCTGTCTACAGCTACATCAGTTAAGTTTAATCTCTTAGTCCGAGTAGATATATCACATCACGCGTGCATAGTTTTTATCAATTTGCTGGGTGATTTATCATCAGTTTGTGCTGCATCGGTTAGGTTCGACCTACTAAACTGCCAACGATAAGTTGTTCCTGCTAGGTTGATAGATTTTCATGCAAGCGTCTTATCGGGATGTATAGCCGATAAGTTATCGTATAGTACATCACAATTGCATTAGATCTATCGGCTTATTGAGGCTCTTTTATCATTATTAATCTGTGCTGCATCAGTTAAGTTTGATCTACTAGATTGATAATGATAGATTTATCCTTGTTAAGCCGATGGGTGTTTATGCAATGTTTTATTGGAGTGCCTAGCCGATAAGTTATCTTTTCATTAAATAAAGCCGACTGCACTGTTTAATTGTTATCTTATGTATCTGCACTGTTATCGACTTTTCAGCTGATGCACATGTTCTATTTGTAATCGGATAATTTATTTATTTTTCCTATTTATGCCATCATCGGCTTCCAGTCGATGTATAAGTGCTACAGTTCATATCGGCGATCGGCCAATGAAACGAGTCCAAGTCGGCTTTCAGCCGATTGGCTCACTGGTCTAATGTTTCTATCTCCTTGTCAATTGCAGGGTCAAATTGACTGGTACGCCTACGAACCTCAAATTTAGGACCTGCACTGGAGTTAAGCAAACCTCCCAGGCCTTCGCGTGTCTAGTGCATCGAACCATATCATCGGCTAGTTCTCAATGCTGCCGGTGATTTTCGGTGTCAACAACTACCATGTCATCGTGCCATCTAGCCCACCTCCTCCTCTTCTGCCGTTGTGGATAGGTGGGCGCCAGATCCAGGTCCAACCGCCTACCATCACTGCCACCATCGGGGTCAAGGAAGGGGATAACATCTTCACCACCTTGTCTCCATGGCCAGCCCTGTTGTCTCTCCTCCTCAGTTGCACCACATCGCCTCGCCTCCACACTGTCTTGCCTCCTCGGCCACACCCCGTCGCCTAGCCTCCATGTCGTGTTGCCTCCAGAGGAAGGGGCACGGTCATCGACGTATTCGAACCTAGCCTCCCCACGCGTGACCCTAGTCATTGGCGTCCTCAAGGCCCGGATCTTCGCCGCTGGCCCTCGTTGCCACTCTCCTCTTCGCCGCCGGTGGCCAGAGCCCAACGTAGTGTGGCAGCTCTGGCCTACCACCACTGCGACCGTCGCCATCTTAGATCTGGCCGTGGGCTCCGGCCTCTAGGAGAAAGGGAGGCCCCGCTGCCACCGTCTTTGCAACCGCACGGTTCCCGACGGCTTGCTTGGGCGGCGGCAGCGAGGCAGAGGGAAGGAGGCGGAGGGAGCGGCACAGCGGAGGAGTCGCCGCCCATGTTGCCCCCGCCGTAGGAGCGACACGGGGAAAGTTGAAGTGTGCCTTTTATATTCGATATAAACTACATGGTACATAGGTCATGATCATTCCCTGAGCCCTTTGTAATTAACTAGTAATTAATCGTTGTTTCACTGGTCAAAATTGTATTAAGTGGAAGTGGAAAACAGACCCAACAGTAATTCATCATGTCAGGGATCATGTGAAGCAATAAGTTCATCCACTAGTTAAATAATAATGTCAGGGATCACGTCATCATCGCGTTTGGAAGAGAACTCTAGTAGAGAACTCTGCTAGATGTCGAGAAAGTTGCCTATAAGAGGACTACGTGCTTAAAGCTCTCAAAGACACATCTAGCAGAGTTCTCTGAGTTGTACAAGGTGATGATCGGATGGGCTTGTACACAACGCAAAAAAACTCCTAGTGAGGGCTTGCTTGGCAAAGCTGAAAACCACCTGTTCTTTTCCTATTATTAGCTCGGATTGATTGGGATTCTAGTTCAATTCCCTTCCATTCTGAAGGGATTAGGCATAATTATATATCCCTACCTATCCAAACATGTGCAAGACCTAAGAGAAAGAATGCACGCTATCTCATTTGTCCATGTTGGCAGTAAACATAAGTATGTGAAGCATCAGGAGTGCTGGAAATGGGTTGCCACCATTCTGTAGCTCTTTCATGATTAGTTGGTGTAGCGACGAAGAGGTGCTTAGCTGAAATTAGCAATGTGAAACCACATAGCTGAGCAGCAGAACTGCGTGTCCACCGTCAGCTCCAGCAGAGAATAAGTCAGTGAATGAGTCTGGGCATATAGTTGGTTTTTCTATACGGGAGCATTCAAATCGACTTATTGTGCTGGTTTAATTAAGTATTAACCATTAGAAACTTTAAAAATAGATCTATTTAATTTTTTAAGATACTTTTATATAAAATTTTTTTACAAAAGACATACTATTTTATATTTTAAAAAACATATTAACAGAAACCAAACTACTGGCAAAAAAAAGAACACCATGATAGAGTGGTTGAATGGGTCCATGACGAACCCTGCAAAGAAAAAAAAGGTGATGAAATATTAATCGAGGCCTTATACAGTGCATCTAGTGTTGTACAAATCCAATAGGTGGCCTGCATGGCCGGTTTCGCATTGGAATTAAAAGGAGATATACAAATCTGATTCCTGTTAGAACTGGATAGAGGAGTGGCTGTTCCCCTGTTCTTTTATTCTGAATTTTGTAGACCATGCGTTCGTTTTATTGGTCCAAATGCAAAACTGTGAGGAAATTTTTAAAAAATAAAGCAACAGAATTTTAAATCTGTGCTAGACCTCGACACGTGACCTCTTGTGTGCAACCTAGCAGTAAATAAATATATCACATATCGGTTGTATTTCCAGCCGATTTTTTTTAAAAGATGCACGTACAATGTAATTATGGTTGGTTGGTCATTTGTACATAGCTTTAATGGATAATAAGTGTCTCGGGCTATAAAAGAACTCTGCTTTACTGCAAAGCAGAGTTATTTTATAAGCAACACATCATTTGGATGACGTGATACTTCTACATATACTTGTAGTCTTGGTTGTATACCAAGTGATCTACTACACCTACGAGGTGCAAAGACCCCTGATGTTATTATATATAAGCTATCTAATAATGTCAAACACGCTTAGGCTGCGGTCGCTGGCAAGGTTGTGTTCGGCTCCATATATAAAACAAGAAACATTATTAGCACATAATTAATTAAGTATTAAGTATTAGAAATTTAAAAATAGATTTATTTGATTTTTTAAAATATTTTCACATAATTTTTTTTAAAAAATACACCATTTAGTAGTACGAGAAATATGAAAATAAACCCAAACAAAAGCACATCTAAATAGGATCTAAGGCTGAGAGGCATCAGGAGTACTTGACAAACTGACAATTTGCATCGTCACTGAACATCCTACATCGGCATCGAGTCAAACACCAAAGACAGTTATTAGCACCGTGTGGTGAGTCTATATATAGTGTTTGTTATGATTGTACAGGATATAGTGGTATCCCCATAAATAAAAACAAGAGTTTTATAAATACATAGTTTAGAAGTGGAGTCATTTATTTCACTTGCCTGTGACCACGACGCCGAGAGGTGGCTGTCTAATTAACCCATGCCCATCTTCATGAGGATACTGAATTATGTTTCTATAAGTTTATGAAATATCAACTCCTTGTATGCATGAACAGTCCAGTTAATGAGGTTGGCAGTAATAACGTTGAAGCCACAAGGGCATTCACTTTACTGCATAGTTTAAATCCATACTCCGCGTCTGTAGAAGAACCAATTGAGCTAACAAGTTCCTAACCACACACATTCATACACTGCCTATATATAAAAGAGAGAACCTCAGCGTCATAGGTCTCAAAGCATTACAAAGTGATTCTCTCCATTTCAACAAACGAAAAACTGCCAAAAAACCCAAAACAATGTACATGCCATTGTATTTCTCAAATATCTCAATTATATTGTATTTTATATCTTACAAAATGACATAAGGAACCAAAAGTTAGCATCCTCTGTGGATATTATATCTGCAAGAACTAAAAGTAAAAGGGAGTTATTTCAAGAACCATGAGTATGTAAGTTAATTAACTATATATATCATTACAATTATTCATATGTAATAGTTGGTAACACCTTTAATTTTTGACGTGTTTTCGATATAGCTGTCTAAAATTCCAAGATCGGAACGAAAGATGGATGATAAATCCATTGAAAATATACAGCGGGAGATGTGGCACTTCATTCAACATGAGTGCTCTCATAAATTAGGGTATTTCTTTGACAAAGAATACATTCTCATCACGGACCCCTAATATTTAGAACTAATTGATTGGACAAAAACTATAATATAAATTCTGTGTAGTGCTGTAAATATTTCATTCATCATATGTATATATGTATATATAACAAAGTAAATATCTTCTCTTTTCAATTTATGACAGTCACGGAATCGACGCGTAACGGCCGCCCGACAAACCCCCCAGCCTCCCCCACGACCTCCCGCTTCTGCTCCTCTCTTCCTCTCCATCGCTTCGCTTCTTCCTTCATCCACACATACAGAACCGAATTGATCACTAATTATGCGATCAATATAATACTCAACGATTATGTATATAGACAGTAAAAATTGAAAATTAGAGGTAAAGTATCATTACAAGCGGTCACATTTTAGAGAGAAAATTTAAAATTGGTGCAAATATCACCACAGACGGCCAGTGTAAGAAGTGGGGACCTATTACTACAGGCGGGCATGGTAAGCCGGCCGCCTATAAAAACTTATTATCGCAGACGGCCGACTTACAAGGCCTGCTTGCAATAATAGATTTTCTCAGGCAGATGGCTTATAAGGCCCGTATGCGATAATAGGTTTTTTAGACGGCCCACTGTCTACCTGTATAAAGCATATATTTTTACAGGCCTCTAGTCATAGGTAAGATTGTCGACCGCTTGTGAAAACGTGTTTTGACCGGATGTGATGTCCTGTTTCGTAGCAGTGAGGAGACCTTGTCAATGGGCACCAATGGGCCGTGGTGCACACTGGATGTAGAGATACAACATATGAGAAATACATAGTTCAAGTTTTCGAGGTTAATCCAGTCCTAAGGATGGGTTTAGCGATCATGCCCAGCTGCCTATTATGCGAACTGAGAAGGATACATGCACACACGAGCAACATTGGCCTTCCGTGTTTATCAGATGACAGCTGCAGTGAACTTCGCAGTGAACAACAGGAGTCTGCCGTGCACAGCTTGCAACGAGGCTTGTGCAGTATGCGTGATTCAGCTAGGGACGGATCCAAGAATAAAAAATAAGGGAGACTATAAAATAATATACCGTTAGAATGGTATAGACCTAGTTTCTAGGCATCAGCTGTGTGTATGAAACCTAATATCTAGGAATTGTCTATATCGTTCCAACGGTATAAGGCTGTCTAATATTTTTGATTAAAAATAAGGGTTGAACATATTAGGTACACCGTCATAAGCTTAGTATGTGTAGCAGAAGACCAACATTATAGTTTAAAGTGGTTTTATATGAAAACATTGAGGAATAACACAAAATACCTCACGAGACAGTCCATTATTCTTCACGCATAACACCCGTGAGGATCAATCTGTACAGAAGACAAAATAAATTAGTGATAACTAACAATAATAACTTCAATTCTTTAAAATAATCATGAACACTTGTCACCTACCCGTGCGTTGCACGCACTATTGATATTAACACTATCGATATTTCATTTTTGTTGAATGCCACATATATTCTTTTTTGTAAATTTTTTATTTATTGTTCAAACAAATCAAAATAAGTAATTACATAATTATATATACTCCTAATTTCATTTTATTCTATTACTTAACTTTATTGATTTTAAAATTCCTAATTAATAGGGGTATCAATTTATACGGCTGTTGAAGTCCCAACTTAATATTTACTTTAGAAATTTAGAATTAACTAGCTGCCAACCTGTGCGTTGCCCATACTATTATTATTTTATTATAAATATTAAATTTTAGTAATAAAATAAACATGCTGGTTATTTTTCAAGTTATTTTTCAAATTATATGTATTAAGGCTAAAAGAATATTCCACATCAATTTCAATTTAATAACTATTAGTTTATAATTTTGAATTAAATTAGTAAATACTAAATTGATAATTCGTGGTATTTCCATCTGCTAGTTTGTATTATGAAAATATAGATCAAGATATGTTCTCTGCTCCAAAATTATGATTAATTAGCTCAATATTTTTAATTGCGTTTTTGGCTGTTGAACAACCTAATTACCTGAACACTCATTCATACAACAGCTCATTTAATTGGCAAGAGGCAAAATAATTCATTATTTTAATAAAAATCATAACATCATTAATGTGTTAAACAGCTCACATATAAAATGCAAGTTTGACAAAAATACCTTTGTGGATTGTGGATGCCATGATCGTAGATGAAAATGCAAGCAAACCTTTTGATTTCTGGATGAACACATCAACATCTAAAATATTTGGGTGTGTAGTTTGTGGCTGTGGTTATGCAGGACAAAGCTGAAGCAAACGAAGGGGAACTGCATGCAAGTTGCGCTGTTACGAGATGCTCGCCGAGAAAGAGAAAATAGCACCTTGCATCAGCCAAGGGTAGTCCAATAAATCGCCGCCAGCGGGATGAAGGAGCCGGAGCACACGGTTCCCGTCGCAAACCAAGTCTCCAGATCGATCACACGTGAACTCGGTCAGGTTGCTGGCGTGCTGGCCCTCAGTCGCCATGGCACTCAGCGGCTCGGGTGCGGAGTCATGAGTCATGACCATCTTCTAAGATCGATACATGATATACCTATACGTACATGCATATGGATGGACTTTGAGAGCACCTACAACTTAGATTAGATGCTGGCCCAAACTTAAGATTAGTTGGGCTTAAAAAAACCACGTATGGCTGTAATATTAATCTACGGTCACGATAGACTGATACATCTAATTAACGGTCAAATCTTTCCAATTAACATAAGAGCTTATAGAAAGTAGCTAATTAGTATAGGTATAGATAAGTATTGAGTTATACTCATTTTGATGTCTCAACTTAATATTTACTTTAGTTTACTTTAGAAAGTTAGAATTAATAAGTATTGAGTTGTACTCATTTTGGAGTCTCAATTATAACTTCTTATGATTTAATAATACCAAAATTCTTAATTGATGAGCATAGAGATGTACTTAGTTTGAAGTCTCAATTATATTTTTTTCTTATTTAATAATTCCAAAATTTGTAATTAATAAATATCAAGCTGTTGTTGCTTGGAAGTCTCAATTATTGCTCTGTCATGATTTAATAATTATAAAATTCATAATTAATCGCTACCTATTTATTCTCATGTTGCTGTCTCAATTTAGTATTTATCAATTTAATTCTAAAATCAGTGTTGATATCGGTTTAGAGTCTCACTTTTAGATTAAGTACATAACTACCATATGATTTGTGACTCTATGTTTTATTTAAAAAAATTCTCAATATAATATAAGGTCATGGTAATATTATTCAACTAATAAATGGACAGATCTTCAGCAGAGTGAACCCATGAATTTGCGCAGGCAATATATATTATAAGCACTTACATAATTTAGTATAATATTTTTATAAGATAAAGGTGTGATAACTCAGGCAGCAAGCCGGGCGAATGGCGTTATTGAGTATGACTGTGGTCATAAAAGAAGACAAACAACATTAGTACCTGCAATTCTGCAACTATTCGTATATACATGTACAGAATTTAAGCAGAGAGACAAAATATAGGGATGTGTGAGCCAAAACAATATAGTCTTGCCCAATGTTCGCCTAAACGGCCTAAACGGCCGTCTAAACGGTTTTGTAAACGGAAACAGTGGCTCTCCATCTTGTTTAGCCCATAAACGGTGTCCTAAATGGTCGGAGCGTTTACACGGTCCTAAACGGTAAAAAACGGAGAAAACGGGCGACACAGAACGGCGCTAAACAATGAGACGCGGGTTAAACGGGTCGTTTAGGAGATAGAAACTCAGGGGCAGGAATGAAATTTTGGTCCGCCAAGAAGCGCGCGCAAAACTGGCCCAATTCGCAGTACGCCACTATATACTCAGAGGCCTAATTCATTTCTTTTAGGGTTCCGTTCTGTCCGCCGCCAGCCCCATTCACGAGCACACTCATTCAAGCGCTGCGGCCCCGCGCTGCTCTGACCCTAGCGCCGCTCACCGGCTGACTCCAGTGCTGCTCGCCGGATAGCCGCTGCGTAGCTCGCCGCTGTGAACCCATCGCCACGCACTGACGCCGCACTCCATTCAGTATCTACCGTGAGTCTGTTCCTCCCCTGCTCTCAGATTCACAAGCAAACTTGGACGCTCTGCAGAACTGCAGGTCTACGAGCACGTCAGCCTCCAATCTACAGGTAGTACCTAAATCCCGCTTCATCTCCTCCATGTTAGCGCGCGCCCGGAAGGCCACGCCTGCGCCCGGGGTCCGGGTCCTCGCGTGTCCGCACCCGCGCCCGATTTCGGACCCTCGTGTCCGCGCCTTGTTAGCGCGCGCCCGGAAGGCCGCGCCTGCGGCCGGGGACCGGGTCCTCGCGTGTCCGCGCCCACGCCCAGCTTCCGGGCCCTCGTGCCCGCGCCCGCACCCGGCGTCCGGGAACTCGCCCGGGGTCAGCTTCCGTGCCCGAGCCCTTGCTTCCGTGCGCGGGTCCGCGCCCGGGGCCTGCTCAACCGGAGGCTCCGGCCAGGAGGACAAAGAACACAAGAACACACACGAACACTTGGAACACAGAGAGTTTGGTGCTGCTCAAAACCCGGCAGCGTTTTCTGTTCTTTCCTTTTCCTTTTATTGCAAATTTACAAGCACAAAACATCCGCACGTCGCGCCCACGACGCGTCCATCGCACGTCCGTGACATCTATTGGACCTATGTCATTTGTACTAACGAGTAATCATTTGATGTGGTCACGCATGTTATGTTAAGTCTTGCTACCAGTATGTGACTAAATCTGTGGTAGCTAAATAGATAATACTATGAGAATGCAGATGAGAACTTTGTTGTACTTGGGATAATATTTGGATTTTATATCCATAAATACATATTTTTGGATCGATTTATACAAAACCGTTTAGACCGTTTAATTCCGTTTAAACGCCGTCTAAACCGTTTAAACACTAAACAGAGAGTGACCGACTGTTTACCGTTTACTGTTTAGGATAACATTGGTCTTGCCTTGTATACCTAATATAGGGATGTGTGAGCCAAAACAATATAGTCTTGCCTTGTATACCTAAATCTATAAATGTACAGAACCAGAGCATATCATTTCATAGATTGAATGATAGTAGATGATAATTAGGCTCACTTATTTTCAAATTACCTCGTCATGTGTGTCAGTTATGAACCCCATTGAGTGATATATATACATTGAGTGGGCATTCTTAGATATATGTTTCGGTAAAATTACTACACCATGTGTGTTATCAATAATGAAGCTAACTAAAAAAATATACTAATACACACTGAAAATCTTCGGGTTTCCTCTCGCACCAGATCTACAATGTGTGTATGCTATCCTGCTAACTCACTGGTTTCTAAAAGTGTTAGCTAAAGCAAGATAACAATTTAAATAAAAAACAAAATCAACCCGTATGTACTGTGCTGTCTGAATTCTTTTTTGTGCTGGTTTTCTTTTGTTGCCCATGCATGGAGATGAAGACAACAATTGTGATTCGCTATTTGACTACTTTCACATAAAAGAATAATATTGACGAATTGAGGTCAAAGTTAAATAAACTCTATTCAGTAAGTCCAGTCCAAACTTCTACATGAGGGGGAAGCATGCAGGCCCATTGGTGATCGCTGGTGCACCATCTACAATGTAGCCATTGGCCCATTGGCAGAAGTAGGAGCAGCAGCAGCGAGATCGAGAATTTTTACTGTTACTAATTTATTTTTTTTTAATTTATAAAACTAATTTTTGATTTGGGTCAATTGCAGAAATAGCCTCTTGCCGCCGTGGGCCACGGCGGTATTTAAAAACCGCCGTGGCCCAGGGCGGCGAATGGCATCCTCGTCAGGCGCGGCTAACGGCGCCGGCCGCCGTTAGCCCTGGGGGGCCACGTGGCCTTGCCGCCCTGGGGGACGGCGGCGAATGCAACCGAATTGCATTCGCCGCCGTCCCCCAGGGCGGTTTATAGGCCAATCGCCGTCCTGGGGGACGGCGGTTTTTAGCCCTCCCGTATAAAATCCATTCACGCACTCGCCGGTGCGTCATTTCTTCCTTCCGCCTCCAGCGTTCGTCCAATAGAGCTGAGAGAAAGGAGGAGCAGTACAGCGGCGAAGCCCTCGCAGATTTTTCAGCCGAATCCAGGTATTTTTTTACTCTCCCTCTGTTATGTAGTCAATTTTTTAGATAAGTGTTAATTAGTACTAGACGCGTAGTGTAATACCTGACATAGTATGAAAATATTAGCGGTTTGGCATAACCATCGTTAGTGTTAAATTTATTTGACCGTACTAGAAGAACATAGCGGACAGGTAGTAAATTGTAGATATTTTAGAAATAAATATGCTCCGCCATGGCCATCGTTGGTATACATTATTTTGACACGTTAGATAAACCTAGCGTATAACTTTATTAGCGCCGCTGGGTTAGTTTGTAAAATATAGAAACGGTAATGGTTTGACTCATACGTATAGCCTTTTTATGGAATGAATATTGATTAGTATAGATTAATAAAATCTTTTTTGTGAACAGAAATGGCAAATAGAGTTGTATTCGCGATATACCACGGTGAAGGAAATGTCAGAGAAGGACAATATGGGGTAGATTTATCGGAGTTCAACGTAGCATAAAAGGGAATTATAGCTCCAGCTGAGAGAAGTTTTCCTGGAGTTTACAATTGGTTAATGAGGGGATTTGGAGTAGATCCTCAAGTAAATGCAATTACGGTGTACGCACTGGTTAGCTGGGCTGTGGAAGGTTTTTGGTGGGAATTGATGCTAGTAGATTCGACGGCCAGCTGGGTATTTTTTGTGAAGAGTGCACTGCAACGAGGATGGGCACCGAGCATCCTAGTGGTAGTGCATGACGTGGTCAGCATTGATCAGGCTGGTCTGAGTACAGCGGAAGGGCCCGATGAAACAAGGGACCAAAATGAGGCAGAAGACGAGGGTGCCAGAGAGGAAGGAGGCCAAGAAGACATGGGATCGGGGGGATTTGTAGATGAAGGGGAGAGACACCCAGGTCTAGTATAGGAGATGGAAATTGAAGACTCAAAACCTGAGCATATGGAGGATGATGATTCTTCGGAGGACGATGTATACCCGGCAGAATGGGACAACGAGGACTTCTCCGGACTCGTTGTCTCAGAGGGGCATACCGTGGCATGGGAGTATTGGCAGAATGAAGTGGTGCAAGGCGCTAGATACGCCGAAAAAGCACAGTTGACAGAGGCTGTGAAGATGTGGGCCGTGTCACTTGGGAGAGAGTTCTGGGTATCAAAGTCCACCAGATCAGTGTACGAAGTGAAATGTGCAAGTTCAAGCGATGGATGTCCATGGAGGATGTACGCATCCAGGATGAAATATGACGACTGTTGGTCCGTGTCTATCGTGACGGAGCACAACTACCATCTTCCGGGTGTTCAGAAGTACCACAGGAACATATCATCTGCATTCATCGCTTCAGAGCTGTATTATGCTGTTGTGGAGAACCTCCGGTTCGAGTCCAAGTTAATTATCAGGCTCATCGAGGAGAAGTACAAGTACACCATTACATATGCCAAGGCATGGAGGGCCAAACAGAAGATAATTGAAATGAGATTCGGCAGTTTTGAAGCTTCGTACAATAATTTGCCTCGTCTACTGCAAACCATCTGTGCGAGGAATTCTGGCAGCTACTCCGAAATCAAAAGTTTCCCATCGTTAGCAAATCCTGGGCAGAGTGTCCTTTAGTGGGCCTTCCTCTCTCTGCAGGCGTGCATGTTTGCATTTCTTCATTGCAGGCCCATTCTCTGCATCGACGGCATGTTTCTAACTGGAAAATACAGAGGGCAAATGTTGACGGTAATCGGAGTAGATGGGAACAACCAAGTGTTGCCCGTGGCCTTTGCCTTCGTCGAGGGCGAGAACACAGAGAGTTGGTACTGGTTTCTGAAGCTGGTTAAGGAAAAGGTGGTGAGGATGAGGCCAGATGTATGTCTCATACATGACCGTCATCCAGGGATGTTGCGTGCAATTGAGGAGCTGCGAAACGGCTGCGCAGACAAGGGATACCCTCCGGTGTGGGAAGATGTAAAGAGCAGATGGTGCATGCGTCACATGGGCGCAAACTTTTATAAGCAGTTCAGAAACAAGGAGCTGATGGCCATGTTCAAACGTTTGTGCGCCCAGAATCAACAGAAGAAGTTCAATGAGCTGTGGAGGAGACTTGATGAGCTGACAGCCAAACATAGACGCGAGAGTTCTGCAAGACCCGCAGCTAGAGGTGTTGACGGCCCTGAATCTCTAGGTGCACTTTCCACCGATGACGGTACATTCAGAAGGAGGCCTGGTTCCTCGGTTAGCAGATTTTCGCAGTGGATCGAGCACGAGCCGAAGGAGAAATGGGTATTGCTGTACGATGAAGGTGGAGCAAGGTACGGCATAATGACCACGAACCTTGCAGAGGTCTACAACTGGGTCATGCGTGGTGTGAGGCAACTCCCCCTTGTTGCCATCGTGGAGTTCATCCTACATAAAACACAGACGTACTTCCACGACAGGTGCAGACAAAATGGCCCATTTATGGCCGATGGAAACCTTTGGTTCGGCACCAAAATGACAGAGTACCTTGAGGAGAAATGCAAGAAGGCAAGAGAGCACCAAGTCCGAGTGCAGGGCATATGAGAGCGTAGATTTGAGATATTATGTGCCGACAGGTCCAGGCGTGGCATATTCGCAAGGAAACCTATACAAGAGTGTGTCCTAAAGGAAGATGGGACATGCACGTGCTCCTGCTGGAAACCAAGCTTGTACCACAAGCCCTGTTCTCATGTCATTGCCGCTTGCGGGGAGTGCGGCATTGATGTACACCAATATGTGTCTCCGTACTTTAAAAAGGAAGCAATCATGCATACATGGAGTACCGAGATCTTTGGTTTCGGCATCGTCGGCACTTTCACTGAAGACACAAGTTCAGTTTATTACATCCCTGACCCGACGAAGGCAAGGAACAAGGCAGGCCGACGTCGGACACGGAGGATACGCAATGATATGGACGAATCCGAGGCCGGCGTTAGCGCTTAACGTTGCAGTAGGTGTGGAGAGGAGGGACATACCTACAAGAAGTGCACGAAAGACGCTGAGGCCCCAAGTGCAGCGGAAGTTCCTATGGAAGGATCAGGCGCCGACGGAAGGCGGCCAACTGGGGAAGGCACCACTGATCGGCAGCGTCATCGCAGGCGTCCTTGTGCACCTTCGGGTTATGTTGTCTAGTATAGCCACTGGTTGCTGATGTAATCTCCCTGTAATGTGTACCAATATGCATGTACTGCTATCTGATTTTCGTTTTAGTGTGGGTCTTTTAAAGGTACTTTGATGTCTGTTAATTTTCTGACTGTAATGCACTATGTTTAATTGAGCTAATCCGTTCCGCTTCTTTTTCCTTGCAAGTATGGACTACCAGACGCCTGAGCTGCTGGATCACGCCACCGATCAGTCCCATCGGTCGTTTCTCTCGGCGGTGCAGAACCTCGAGCTCGGTACCTTACGTCCTCGACCTTCTAGGCGATTACTTCCCGTGGACGACAGGTTCACGACTAGGTACGTACGAACGTTGTACTGTGAATCTGTATATGTCAACTTACTAACTTGCTTTGTTTTGATTGTCAGGTTGCGGGAGGCAGGTCTTCTGCCGCTGTGTAGGCTGGTAGCAGCCGTAGTAGAGCCGAATGACCCGACGAAGAAGTGGGGTATCGACCGGTCGCTGATCACAGCTCTTGTCGACCGGTGGAGACCGGAGACGCACACCTTCCACCTCCCATGTGGTGAGATGGCCCCCACGCTGCAGGACGTTAGCTTCCTCCTTGGGCTGCCTCTAGCCGGCGATGCGGTGGGCCCAGTTGATGGGCTCCAGGCGTGGCGAGAGGAGATCCTGCAGCGGTTCGCCCCGGTTCACCGTGCTCCGGGGCTTCCCCTCGTTGGCGACATCTCCCCGTACACGCATGCGGGCCCCCCTCAGGCTTGGGTATTGAGCTACACGGTAAGAATGCTTTCTTGTTGTTTTATGTTCGTCCTTCAGTCCGTACTAGAATTATAGTGTCAACTTCCTTATATGTTACCGCAGTCTGATTAACTAGACCTGGAGGCCGACGCGTACTCACTGCAGAGGAGCCTGGAGGCGTACCTGTTGTGGGTGTTCGGGTGGATGATGTTCACCAACTCGCACGGCCACGCAGTCGACAAGGGCTTGATCTCTTACGCGAGGGAGATAGCCGACGCCGAGGATGGTGCTGTTCCCCAATACAGTTGGGGATCGGCAGTCCTTGCCGCCACGTACAGGGGTCTGTGCGACGGTTGCAGGAAGACCGAGCTAGAAGCGGTCTTCACGGGTTGTCCACTCCTCCTACAGCTCTGGGCGGTAGAGCGGTTCGCGATCGGCCGCCCCGTTGTGGACCACAGTCCGTACGAGGCGAGCCTGTACGTGGGTGTCCCACCGGAGGACTATCCGACGATGGGGACGGTGTGGTGTCGTCGTGAGGTATGTTCGGTGTTAGAACCGTCTCGGTTTTTTATGTTACTTGGACTAACGAGAACTCTTTTCCTGTTTGTAGCGTCGGTACGCTCACGTGCAGGTGCAGAAGTCGTACCCAGACTTCGTCATGGAGTTCGACAGGATCACGGACGACGACGTTGTCTGGGAGCCGTACAGCGCCGAGGCGAGGCACGCGCGTGCGCCGCACGGGCTGTCATCCCTCTGCACCAGGGACCAGGCGTACTGGCTAACGATGACGCCGATGCTGTTCGACATTTCTGTCGAGCCGCACTGCCCGCAGAGTGTGATGCGGCAGTTCGGTATGCGACAGACCTTCGGCCATCAATAACGCAGGGGAGTACCGCAACACGTTCACAGGTATATGTGGAAATGAATATTCCGTATTGTTATGCATTGTGTCACCGGTTGTGCTCTGCAGGTTAAATCGGCGTGACCAGGCCACCGGTAGGCTGTGGAGACCCACCGTCGTCGACTACATCAACGACTGGCTCATAGCCACGGAGGACGTCATCACGGAGCTGCACCCCTACACAGCCGCCAGGTACGAGCAGTACCTTTCCTGGTACCAGGCCCGTACCAGACTACGGGTGACGTACACTCCCGAGGCTCCACAGGCGCACGTCGCGGGGGTGCGAGACGCATACCCGACACACCGCGACCAGGACTACTTCCGCGTGGTGAGTCAATGGTTTTCATACTATTTTCAACGGTAGGTACCACGCGCAACTAACCACGCATGTCCTGCTAAACAGGCGGACGATGCTAGGCAGGTCCACACGGAGCTGGACCTACTGCGGCAGTGCCTACAGGCTGGCATCCCTCTCACGCAGCAGGAGCAGACGATCACGTTCGACCGGATGTGCAACACGATGCGCTCGGTCGTCCGTGCTCTGACTTGTCGCCGTTCCGATGCAGTCCCACCGATGCAGATACATATGCGAGGTCCCCATGGTGAAGGGACATCGGCAGGAGCGGCGGGTTCTGCAGGGGCCAGTACGTCGTGGGGAGCAAGTCCTGCTGGTACCGCCGGAGGATCGAGGTCGGCAGCCTCCACGATCGGGCGAGGATTGTCAGGTACGTCAGGATTGAACCTATTCTCCATAACTAACTACACTTTTTATGTGGCTGACGCGAGCTTTTCTTTACCAGACCCACGAGGCGGATCTCACCACCACCTGGGGGACACTGGACGGGGATCTGCCCCGAGCACCTCTGCTTGGATCTCTACCGAGGACGACCTCGTTCCGGAGCAGGACGTGATCGGGTCGTCACAGCTCGGAGGTGCACCGCACACACAGCCGCATGACGCCGGTGCTTCCCCTGCTGCTCAGGCGATCCGAGCCACCCGTGGGGTACCGGCGGACCGCCTGACGTACTCGCGCGGGCACGTGCGACGCAGCCTAGGAGGACGAGGAGGCGTACGACCTAGGGGCTATTGTTGTATTTATTTATTTAGAGGTCTCGCATTACTTGTTTAAATTTGTCATGTCCATATTCACCCCTGTAGACTCGATCCCATCCTTCAGATACATTGTACTGCTAACAATGTAGTCTCCCTTGTTGTATTTCGTACTATGGGTGTCGCATTCATCATGCCGCAATGCGAACGGCTCGCATCTAGCTAATATCACTCTGCTATTGTACGTGCACTGCGTTAAGTATCGACCGAGTGGATGACGAATAATAGAATATATCGTCTTCCAATGTCGAATTAAAAATCATTCAGTACGTACATTGCGCAAAAATTTGGGAAAAAAATTCATAGGCCCTAACATTCCGTTCGCCTGGGGTCCTAAGCCCCTCACGTAAAACGGACCGGCCTATTACCATGTCATTAATTAAGTTTTACCGAAAATAAACTTGAAAAAGTGATCAGTACGATTTTACAAACCAACGCCCACCATCGTCGGATTATAAAAAAAAACTTTAAAAAACATACCCTAAACCACGATTAAAACTAAATTTGTGAAGCGTGTAGGCGAAAGACGGGGAGGAGTGGATTGTGAGTGCCGATCCAGACATACGAGGAGTGGAATGCGAGTGGCGATCCGGAAATACCCTCAGTTTGACAAGTTCTTTTCACGACGTGAACAATCTATGATATTTGGTTTTTTTTTAACATCGACCCAATAAATTTAATGGCACAATAAATAGAATTTAAGAATTTAATTTTGACAAATAAATTTTCAAAAATTTTGGGGTTAAAAATTAGCATTCGGAGGATTCGGACCGTCCGATCGCTGTGCGGACGGTCCTATGCAAATGCCACCCTGGGGGACGGCGGCGAATCCAGGCCGAATGCAAAATTGCATTCGCCGCCGTCCCCCAGGGCGGCAAGGCCACGTGGCCTCCCCGGGCTAACGGCGGCCGGCGCCGTTAGCCGCGCCTGACGGGGATGCCATTCGCCGCCCTGGGCCACGGCGGTTTTTAAATACCGCCGTGGCCCACAGCGGCAAGAGGCTACTTCTGCAAAAAGTCCAAATCAAAAATTAGTTTTGTAAATTAAAAAAAAATTAAATTAGTAACAGTAAAAATTCGTGAGATCGATGCCATCACCATGTGCATTATTTCAGCAGATATCTCAAGAATATCACGGCCGGTATATATGGATGATCAAATGTTTTTTGGCAAGAGAGATAAAATATATTTGGAAGGCATATGGAATTTCTTACATTCAATGGAGGAGAGAAAAAAAGAGGCCATGCTAAGAAAAACCCATCCCTAAGGACAGAAAAAAAGTCTATGCTAAAGAAAACCCATCCGATTGATTACCCAACCGTAAAAGTCGAGTTTAGATCGGATTCTATGTTCCACGATAATGATCATACGATCCATCTAATCAATGGTCAGATCTTTCTGGTTAATGTAGGATCTTTTACAAAGTGTTCAATTAATATAGGTATAGATAGATAGATAGATTAGAATAGAATGGAGCATACCACTAAATTGTTTGGAGGCACTAACATACGACGCCTTTTCATTTCTTCGAACAGTTTTATGATTTTTTTTCATTATCGATACTTCTAAATATCCTCTTCTTAGTGTAGCATATCATCATTTTATTGAGCCATTCATTCCCCAATTTGCTAGCAAATCTGTCTTTATAATAGACATAGCCGAAAGGACTCTCTATAACGCCCGTGTTTTTACGTCTGTGAAAAGCCTAATTTGAATAAAAACATATTTACAAAATTTGGCTCTAATTCAAATTCTTATTGTGCGTGCCAAGGTGTGGATCTAAATTTTCTTCAAAACCAATCCCAGAACCCTCTCCAAAATTCTCCAATCCTCCCTAAGTTCAAATCCCAAATTCAAGTTGAAAACCGAATTTCTTTTGAATAATTTTCTCTGGAAATTCGCAAAAGCAACTATTCACCTAGTCTGTCATCCTCTCTTCCCTGGCTTGCTCGGCAACTCCCTCTCTCCTTTCTTTCTCCTTCACCGCTCGGCCTATTCTTCCTCCACGGCCCATGGCCCATTCAGCCCTCCCTAGCGCACCGCCCTTCTGCACCCAAGCAAGTGCGCACGCCCGCCTCCTTCCCCTCACGCCGATAGCGTGGGCCCACTAGGTGCCATATCGCAGATGGCCCCTGAAACGGCCACGTGCGGCCGTCGTCTTCCTCCTCTCCCCCGCTTCTCACATGTACCAACCGCTCGGTCAAAGGCCCATGTGGCCAAGCCGCCCTCACCACGTTCGTGACCACGACTCCCTCCCCCGAGCCGACAAATCTCTTTGCCGCGCCGCCTTCGCTGCCCAAGTAGGCCCATGCTTGCCTCGGGAGCACCGCCGTCGCACGCTAGCCCCGCTATCTCGAGATCCTTCGTCGTCCCATTGAGTCACTAGCGCCAGCAAGCTCGCGAGCCTTCGTCGCCTTGTCCCGTCAACCTCGCCATGTCTTCTCCTCCTTCCTTCTCCTCTTGGCTGGCGAAATCATGGCGCTGCCGGCCGCTGCTCTGTCCCGTCGCCTCGGCCAACCAAGTTGTGCTGCTCTGTACGCTGCGCCACCGCCGTTGTCAAGCACTGGCCTCCACCTATAAATAGGCTGGAGCCCTTCGCCCAGTCTCATTCGAAGCATGCCATCGCCACCTTCTTCCTAGCCTCGCTGCCGCTCTGCCTAGCTCCACCATCGTCTCCGCTCTTTGACCTGCCCAGTCCACTGCCTCCGGCCACCAAATCACCTCGTTGCATCTATATGCATAGAGAGAAATTAACTTACTTAAAGCACATTAGACATCTAAAAGTCTACTATAATAGATGTAAAATTTAAGGGTTGGATTTCTTCTACGAATTTTAAGATTTTTCTAAATTAAGTAGAGGTCTCGAGATAGACATGTGACCTCGTATTGAAAATTTGGTTAGCATTAAAATATATACAATGTGGCTCTTGAATTGTTGATTTAATTACAATAAATACAATGATTTGAACGGATTTAAATATGATTATTGATTGTCGAAAGAGCATTTATTTATAAAAAAATTGCTATGGACCCGAGTATATGAATGACGATTCGGCCCTTGAAGTCCACAGCCGGTGAATTCCACGTAATAAGAGAGAGAAATCAAGTTACTATGAAGGGGATTAGATATGTAGACGTCTATAACCACATGTTTCAGTTTTGTCTCGGAATTTTTAAGATTTTCTAATTTATTAGAAGCATCAAGGAAAATCCTAGGAGGGTTTTAGAGGACGTTTAATCAACTTTTGGGGGATTTTATCTAATTTATGTGGAAGTGCTCGCGCGCTTACGTGGGCATCTTTATTTTTTTAATATGGAATTATAATTTGTTTCAAAAACGGAACTTATAAATTAAGGGCATACTAAGGATTGGATGATCAGTGGTGATTTTGTTCTGTCTTAACAAATATATAGTCAATAATAAGATATAATTGAAATGTTTCTGGACAGATTTGTTCTACTTATACCATCAAGCTAGCATACCAATTGGTTCCCATGCCTGCCATCAATATATATGGCATGCAAGATGCCTATGAAGTTAAAATTTTGCAGCAAGAAATCTCAGAGTTCTTTTCTAGGATATAAAAAAAAATCCTAGGAGGGCTTTATAGGACGTTAATGGACTTTCGAAGGATTTTATCTAAGTTCTAGAGAGATGCCCTCAAGCACTTACGTTGGCATACTTAATTTTTGAATGTGATACTACAATTTGTTTCCAAAATAGAACATATAAATTAAGGGCATACTAGAAACTGGACGATTTCCCTTTTACATAAATGCTCAGTGATTATCTTATTTCTTAACAAATATCGAGTCAATAATAAGTTGTGCTTCAAACATTTATAGATAGATGTGTTCTACTTATACCATCAAGCTAGCATACACTTGGAGTGTTGGTTGTACCATGTGCTATACTGCATCCACAAGGCTACAGGGTGCAAACACCCCTCATATGTTACTGTGTCATTTATCAATGTCAGACACGCATAGGACTGAAGGGCATCAGGAGTATTTGACAAACAAACTGTCTGCACTAGTCTCTCGGTGCAAACCTGCCTTAGGGTACACGGACATTGTCTGAGGCACAGAGCAAAGGAGCTAGTAGCCGCCGGAGGCTCATCTTATGTAGCCACCACCCTAGTCAAATCCTTCTTAATTAGTGGCAATAATTAATTAATCGTGCTACTTTTTGTTCTACCAAATCAATCGCGCGCGAAGGTCTGGCACAAATACTCAATATCGCTATTTCACAGAGATCAAGCGACTGCTTCTACTGGTGATCATGCCCCACTGTAGAACAATAGTCAGAAAATTAACATTAATTAATCGTTTTCTCGCCAGATTTTACAAAGTGGAAAGTGAAAACAGATCCAACAAAAATTAATCATGTCAGTGGTAAAGTGTACCAATAAGTTCGGTCGCTGGTTAATGTATAGGATCATACCCTTCCGTCCCGTCTTTAAAGTGTACCAATAAGTTCTCTTATAGGTAACTTTCTCGTTTAATGTAGAAATATGCAATCAAAGCTCTCAAACACACATCTACCGGCTCTCCAAATTGTACAAAGTGATGAGCTGGTGTGCTTGTACGCAATGAAAAAGAATCCAAGTGAGGTCTTGTTTGGCAAACCCAAAAACTACCTTGATGACAACCAAATTTAAAACTAGTTTAGATTTATAGCAAGTTCAAGCCAAATTTAGAAAATATCAAAGCTTTCCCGTGGAGCCCGATCTAACCGCCATTATGTGGCTAGTCAAACTGGATAATGAACAACAGTCTGACCACAGGTGTCCGGGCGGTCAGACCTTCAGCCCGAGCTAGATTTCAATTTAGGTATTTCTCGTATTTCCTTGCTTGAGGCCGAGGTTTTTAAAGTGATAGTTGATCTCTAAGCCTAATAAGACATGAAAAATGCTTTGTACATACAAGACCACCCCTCCTATTAATATAGAGGGCCAAGGCCGATTGAAATCTCAACCAATCAATCATCAAAATCATTCCATTACCCTCTACCTCTATATTCTACATCTCCCTCCTTCTTGCTACCCGTATCCCATGTCTATTCTTCTCCAACCCCATAATTACTCATCATCTCTCGTCTCTATAGCATTTGAGGACATCCTAGCTGCATGCGAGCTAGGACAAACCAGCATGCGTACACCTAGACAGGATCCCTCCCAGGTGATCGTTCGGTGGCATCTACCGCCTACAGCGGCGTGTCTTCGAGTGTGTGGCATGACACACTTTTTGCACCAACACACTTTTTCACAACTCCACTGGGAAAGATTTCAGTTGCTATAGCCAAAACCCTACTTCTCCATCATGGAGGCAGATTATGGAGAGTTGCCAGAAGCTGATCGCCAAGCGTTTGAAGCCCACGTTGAAGATCTATAGCGAAATATGGCTTTATGCTACCGAAAAGATGAGGCAAGGCGTCATCAAAAAAGAGGATTTCACATTGCCCATCTCCAACAAATCTAAGGTGACGACCGATTATAGCAATACCCTGTTCGTGCATCCGAATTTGCTCAAATAGTAGATGGTACCGTTATTGCTAATATAAATAATCGATTTACATCCATTAATACTACTTTAGGGAAAACCCTAGACGCTCACATGAACAAACTAGAGAATCGGCTAAATAGCCAATTGCTAGGGGGTGTATTTACTTCGTATAATACCGAGCGTGTCTATAGTGTTTCATCGGCTTATAATATACCATCGGTACATGTTCAACACAATTGGCTGATGAATAGTACTTATAATACCCTCAATGTGGTATATCGTAGATACATCCCTACGACACAGTATGCCGGTCAGACTAGTGTAGTAGCTTTGGTTAGACCGGAATTAGTCGCTGATCAAACTGTGGTAAAATCACTAGTCCGACTAGCAGTAGCGGCCGATCTGACCGGGGAGGGGGAGGGGGAGGGGGGAAACACTAGTCAGACCGCAACCGACGAATGTTTTGGGATGGGCTCCTACATCGACCGTTCCAAGTTATCCTATGGCAAGTACACGTCCAAAACCCAAAAGCCTTGAAGATGAAATTGCTAAAGTTATAAAAAATACTTTCGGTTCGGTATAGGCACTAGAGTTATAAAAGCTCCACCTCAAGAAAGCCAAGCCAAAGAAGCCAAGATTTCACAAAAGGCCAAGTCTGATCATCCCCGTGATAATATAGTTGATGAAGTCATAACTTTGAACGATAAAACAATTGACGTACGTATAGCCAAATAGGCTTGGACCTCCAAATCTAAATCATTCGTTTGCTCCATTCTTAAGCCGGTTGATCATAAGAATTGGCAGGAGGAAATAAAAGTCTTGTTTGATGTGGTTGTCGGTGATATGGGAACCAGGGTTCCCCACGTCATGGGCACGGGGTAGCCAAGCGCCACATCACTTGTTCCCCAAGCTCAGGGAGCCGACGTAAATCCCCTGGGAGAGCCATGCACCACCTCTGGGGCTCGAGAAGAAGCAGGGCTTAAGGCTGGGAGCTTAGGCCCCGAGCAAGCCGCTCCCGAGCACCAGTCGAGACCTTGTCCAGATTCGCTCCAGACGGGCGGCCTCGAGAAGCTTGCCCCTAAGCACGCACGGTCCACGCAGTGCTATAGGGAAGTGCTTGGGGGCCAAACGACTTTAATGCGCCGAACCGAGACGTGTCACCCTGCCTTGTCCTTCAAGCGCCTTTCCAAGGAAGGGCGATGTGACCGATACCTGCTCGTTGAGGCGTGAGACAGGTTGTGCCGCCTGCCAATCAATGTCCGGCGCAGGTTGTCAGGCGGTGTGAGCAATCAGACAACATGGTTGACTACGGATGGCTTGTCCGACCCCACCACTTTTACCTACTCTGCCTAGACGCCGACAAGTGAGACCATGGAACGGCAGCAATGGTCGATGTCTTCTCCATCAAGCTCCCACTCGTGCAAGCAGGTGGTGCTGGGACACATGGCAGGCACCCACGCCTCCCCCACCCTGTTTCTATTTTACGGGGGCCTAGATTGGAAGAGCACAGGGCTCGATGGAGGGTGTCTACCGACTCCTTGCAACATGCCCGGCAGGGCGTGCACATTGTTGTAACCTAGCTGTAAACTATGGTGTAAGGCTAGACGCCTATCCTTTTGGCTCAGTCACTATGGTACCACTCAGAATGTATAAGGGGAGGTCCGGGACCATGAAGGAAGGGGAGGAGGAGAGGCATTGAACTGAAACAGAGAATAACACAACACACACAGGAGTGGGGTATTACATCTTCGGGCTGCCCGGTGTCCACCTTCTTCCATCTCTTAGGCAACTCAGGAATTTCGACCCTCCCCCTAGCAGAACCCAAAAGGGGTCTGGTCGGATCCCGCTCCCGGTGTTCATCCAACGTCAATAGACAAAGACGATAGGATCTTTGACTATTTATTAGAAAACAAGCAAATTGAATTGTCGCAAGGCCATGTCATACCGCCATCAGAGGAATTAAAGCAGTAAGCATATTGTAAGTGGCACAACTCCTATTCTCATGCCACTAATGACTGCCAAGTATTCCGTAGGCAAATTTAATCGGCCATTGATTATGGATGATTGGAGTTTGCGCGTATGCAAGTAGATTAGCAATCTTTTCCTATACACACCATTGAGTTGCAAAAGAAGAATAACCCCAATGACAAGGAGGCTTATCGCATTTGTAGATTCTTCAATGCTCGGGGAGGGGTGGAGGGGGGCAAGAGAGCAAGCCGAAGGTTCCAAAAGGCAACAAGAAAAGAGTCAAGCGATGGCCAAAGTCAAGGTTGCCTAGGAGACAAGAGAAGCGGATCTTCGCGTTATCTTCTTCTTCATAATTCTACCCTTGGTATTGCCATGGAGTTTCAAATGGTATGTGCATGTCACTACTTCTTATATGAAATGTACATCATGGACATTGCCGTAGCACCCAATTTTGAATAGTCAATCATGCACATCTCATAGCCAGTCAAAACAAAAGAATCGATCACAAAAGAATCAGCTTGATAAAGTGGCGAAACAAGAGTGAAGGCCAAAGAAAAGCACAACAATATTTAAACAAGAAGTGGCATCTCCAAGTGAAATTTCCATCTTCCCTATATAACTCGCCGCTAAACATATAACCTTATATACGTTCAGCCTACTGGTGAATATCGTCCTTATTGACCCACGATAGTGCTTTTCGGCTCACAAGTTTGCCAAAAAAACAGGGGGCATGTGTTGATACCTAAATTTGGCACTAGTTTGGATTTATAGCAAGTTTAAGTCAAATTTGAAAAAGACTAGAGCTTTCCCGTGGAGGCCGGTCTAATTGTTATTGTGTGGCCGGTCAGACCAGACAATGAACTGCGATTGACCACAGGTATCAAGGCGGTCAGACTTTTAGCCCAAGTCGATTCCAATTTAGTTATTTCCATGTTTACTTGCTTGAAGCGGGGTTTTTAGAGTCTTAGTTGATCTCTAGGTCTAATAGGACGTGAAGAAGGCCCTGTACATACAAGACCATCCCACATATAAATATAGAGGGGCCAAGGCCGATTGAAATATCAACAAATCAATCATTAAAATTAATCTATTACCCTGTACCTCTATATTCTACATCTTCCTCCTTCTTGCTTCTTGTATCCCACGTCTATTCTCCCCTAATCTCATAATTGCTCTTCATCTCTCGTCTCTACGGTGTTTGAGGACGTCCTAGCTAACCTGCCGAGTCTAGACAAACCGGCAACGCGTTTATTTTTGATAGGGTCCCTTCCCAGGTGATCCTTCGGCGGTAGGTACCCCCTGCGGCGGCATGTCTCTGGGTGCCGCTGCGGGTTACATATAAAGTGCTCATGTGTATAGCGTGACATATTTTTTACCAACACACTTGTTATCTTCTTTTTATTAGCTTCGATGTTGAATTTTAGCTCAATTTTTCCCATTCCGGCAGGATTTGACACATCTCTAAACTACCCGAACAAACCTAAGATGCACTTATGCACGTACACCGTCTCATTTCTCTATGTTGGCCGAAATCATAGGCATGCGAAGCATCGGGAGTGCTGGAAATGGATGGCCACTGTGCTACTGTTCGCGTAGCGAACAAGAGGGGCTAAGCTGAAATTAGCAATGGGAAACCTGAATGGAGAACAGAATTACGAGCCCTCCTGTCCACCTTCAACGTCAGCACAGCGTGGGAGCGTATGCTTCTTTGGTTCCCTGCATTTGGATTGAGCGTGTGTTCGAATCTGAGTTTCGACTTGGCTACTTTATTGTTCTTGATGAGCACGTTTCTCGAATGGCTAAACAGTAAGATTTTTTAAAAATTTTCTATATAAAAGTTTTTCAAAAAAAATCATATTAATTAATTTTTAAATTAAAAAATAATTAATATTTAATTATCAAGTGTAATAGACTTTATGTATTTACATGCATCAAATTCGATTAGCCCAGATTGAATGCACGTGACCGGCGATCAACCTTGCTTCTTGGAGCTGCTGTCGTGGGCCTGCCTCTCCAGTTCAACAGCATATCATCAGCGTGTCTCCGAGAAGAACAATCTTCTTCGACGCGACCACAGCAATTAAAAAAATTAACGACTATTAAAGTATTATAATGTATATTAAGCTAATTAAGGATTATTTGAAGATACTAAGCATAAAACGTTTTTAATGAATTAAAATTTCATAGGAATTTTTTTCACAACCATTTTGTGCTCGCTTGCAACGTCTTTATCCAATCACCAATAAATCCCTAGCACATGTAGCTCACATATCAACAACAACAATCCCAATTGATATCCCAATCTGGCTCATCTAATAGATGTTCACTAGCTACTAAAGTATTCCTTCATCTCTAAAGAGTGTTGATTGTTTATCAAATAAGATTAAGATGATGTTAAAGAGTTACTATATCCTTAATTAATTGGGAGAACAAAGACAGGGAGAGAGAACAAGAGAAGATGTGCTGTTTATTGGATGGTTAAACGATCAAGTGGTACTTATGGAGTCTAAGGGAACTTCACTCTTAAAAAACGCCTTGTGAAACAGATAGTAGCGTAGAACAACAGTTTCCCCTGAAACACAGTAGTTGACCAATTTCATCGAGAAAGAAAGCAAGAAATCTACTCAAGATATAAATTCATCCCTCTGAACAGCAAATGTAAGTTGTCGCTTTCTTCATGTCACACACCCACTCTCACTGTACAGTTTTCGCCCACCCAAAAATTCAGTCGCAATCCATACACTGTCTCACAACAACAAACCAGCTGAGCCAATGCACCCAGTTATGGCCAACCGCATGCCTAGTCGGCTAAAATCCTCGTTTCAAAATATATTTAATTAAATATTTGAAAGATATATTAACACTTAGACTGAATTTACATAAGTCTAATTACTATAATCTAATAGAAAAATAAATTAAAACATCACAAATATACCTGTAATAACTTGATGTAATCTTTTAAATCGAAGCACATAGCTCGCGTGAAGCCAAGTTTGAGCTCAAATCGCCACCTAGTACACTGTGAAATTTTTTCCTTTCCCGCTTTCGACTCTAATGACTTATCAGCTAGTAATGGGGGAAAGTAAGAAGTTCGCAGAGGGTGCTCTGAGGAGTGCTCCGTTGCCGCCCGGTTTCGACGAGGATTCGAATGCACGATCTTTGTCACATAGTTTGTCTGTCCGTTCAATTTTAATTTGTGCTACGTATACTCTGAACAGATAAGCCTAAGCTATGAAAAATCCAGAACAAAGTATACAATCCATACGTTTTTTTTCAC
>RYFJ01003623.1:0-21737 GCA_003991445.1 Oryza meyeriana var. granulata
CTAAGCTCTAGACGTGCTAGAATTACGAGTCGAGCTTTAATTGCCCCATCTAATTGAAGACAACCAACGGGATTCGAGGAAAATAGGAGAACAGTCGCCTGACAAATAGTGTCAACCATTACAGTACCAACCCAGATGCCAATCAAATAGAATTTGCTAGGGATATGGTTAAATATCCAAGCCCACTAAATGCTATCGCTAATAGGATAGCCTCCAAAAAAAATTATTTTTCATTCATGAAACTTGAAGGTGTATGAAGTGCTCATAGTCAACTCTTGTAGCAGAACTATAGAGATCTATTTCACTTAGTTATTAATTTGGCCGAGGCAGACCTAAGTCAGGTAATCCCTCCTTGAAAACAACTTTGTATTGCTCTATATGAGATCAAGCCCTAACTCCTACATTCATCTACTACTGCTGCTCCAGATCCAATGTCGCCAATGCATATAGAGGGACCTATCACATGAGCCGTGCATGGGAATTCAAAAACAAGGTGAATTTGTTCCTAAGTACTTTTAATTTATTGATATCAGTGAGAATAGTTGTTACCTATAGTTTACCTTGCTTGTTCTTAGGTCTGAGGGAGTTGCATCATTGGAGATGGAAGACGAGAGAGGAGCTTGCTGGCCCAACGCCTATTGTTTATGGCGCATCTAGATCGATGCATGGAAAAGCACGCGTGAAGTTTGCATCAAATTGACAAGCAGGCCTGACTATTCCGGAGTTGAGCAAGATCTATTTGTTATTGGTCCAATTGCTTAATGGCGAGGTGGTTCCTATTACAAGTGGAGGAGAACTTTACCTGAAAGGCCTACACGAATTCAACCCTTCCCTCACAAGGAAATAGAAAGCAAATTCGGATTTGGCCCAACTCAGACTGGATTGGCTGTTGGAGCAGTCCAAATTAATTAGGCCCCAAACGCCCTCAATACGACTCCAATTTGGACGTTTGAGTAACTTGTTAGAAAGCTGACATCGAGCCCGATCCAGATTGTTACTCAGGGCCACCAGATTCGCTGTGCGTACGCCACAATGACCGAAACAATCAGCCACATGTAATCTGAAGTCATCATATTGAGTCCTAGTTTGTTTCCAAGTGTTAGGGATGTATAATATATGTCCATGTACTCGACCAAACCAGGTCAGACCACATTATTCAGATGCAAACATTGCTCTTGTTCTTCTTTTTTTTTCTTTTTTTTAGGGTTTTTTTTGCGTTGCCCCCCCCCCCCCCCCCCCCACCGTCGCCAATCTAGAGAGGGGAAATTGGGAGTTCTGCCAAATATTGTTCTTGCTTTCCTTCCGGGGAATCAAGGGTTCAATAGGTCCACTCTTGCGTGGGTCCAGTGATCAATCTATTCAAAGCATGTGGTTGTGCGAATTCGAGGTGAAAGGTGCGTTGCACGGGCAGCGTGTTGTTCATCCAATTCGTGAGGTTGCACGGTGTATCCAGATTCTACGTCGAGATGGTCGGGCGCTCCCCATATCATCCTAGATAGATCATAATCCAAATAATCAATCAGAACGCAGGGAGCCATCTCATTATCTTTCTGTAAAGAAGAACTATGGTGGACTAACTGATCTTTCTATCAGTTGATAAAAGAGCCCAATGCAAAAAAAATGCATGTTGGGTCTTTGAAACAGTTCAAATCATGTCGATAATAATCCGTTTGATCTGTTTTACCGAGAAGGTCTACGGTTCAAATCCATATAGCCTTAATATATACGTCTTTTTTTTTCCATTTGTGGATGGATATCTTATGTTTCCTTTAGTATAGTTTGCTTTTCCTTATTAGTTGACTTGACGGCTGTCGGCGAAATGGGATATGGTCCCACATACCCTGGGGACGCGTGGGTCATCGGCCAAGTCAGTTCCCCAAGGGGCCATCTCACCTTCGGCCCCGGGGCGCCCTCGCCTTCGGCCCCGTGCACGACCCCAGGGCGCCCTCGCCTTTGGCCCCGGGCACGTCCCCGGGGCGCTGACCCTATCAGCCCCGGGCACGTCCCCGGGGCGCCGCGCCTACCGGCCCCGGGCACAACCCCGGGGCGCCCTCGCCTTTCGCCCTAGGCTCGACCCCGGGGCGCTGACCCTATCGGCCCCGGGCTCGTCCCCGGGGCGCCGTCCCCGCCGGTTTTGGCCCTGAGGCATCGTTGGCCTCGAGCCAGTACCTTGCCTCCGGGCGCCATCGTCTCACTCCCTGCCCGGGGCCCACATGTCGGTCTCCGGCAGGATCGATGGACCAGCTCTCCAAATATCAGCATTAATGATGAGGCGACGGGGCACGTTGCCCCTGTCGTCCGCTCCGCCACACGTAAGTGTCTCAGGATGGCCTCCTGTGGACACCTGTTTGCTGTCAGAGGCCTGTTGACTTCTGTGGCGAGGGCGTGCGCCGAAGTCCAAGCAGTCAGAGACCCTTGACTTCAGCAGCGTGCTCCATCACATCCCATCACATCCTCACGACTCTACCGCCCGCTGCATACCTACTCCGGCATGGGCTCAGCAGGCGGGGACGAGAGCGACCAGACGCTCACAACTCCGGCGCAGGCTTGGGCGGACGTGAGCGACTGGACGTCTTCCAACTCCGGCGTGGGCGTCGCAGGCGGAGGGAAGAACCAGAGAAACTCTCCAGAGACTCTCTCTCTCTCTCTCTTGGTGTGCTCGGCACTGTGGAAACCTCCTTGCTCTATAAAAGGAGGACCAAGCCACCGGCGAAAGGCAGACAAAACAGAGGGCCTCTAGCGTCCCCAGCTCTTGCAGCATCCAAGCTCATTCTCAACCTACTGCTCTTCTTCTCCGGCTCCGGCCGCGTGCTGAGCTCACCTTGTAACATAGCAAACCACATTCATCTCCCACATAGCATACACACAGGGAGTTTAGGGTTTTACGCTCCGGCGGGCCCGAACCTGTATAAATCCTCCTGTCTCCCTTGTGCGTCGATCCCCTCTTCCGACCGTTCGTTGTTCATCGTCTTCCCCCGCCGATCTCCTCGGTTCGGACAGTCCGGACCGGTTCGGACGGTCCGGACCCTTCTGCCTTCGTTCACGGTTCGGACGGTCCAGACCCGCTTTCGGACGGTCCGGACTCCTCTGTTTTCTTCTACGTCTTCTTCGCGCATCTGTCTTCTGCCCTTTGACGCCGCTTCGCCTGAGAACTACTCCCCTGGCCGAATCTCAAAAGGGGTCTCCCGACTTCCCGCCGTCGAGGTTTCATCCTCCGACAGCTGGCGCCGCCAGGTAGGGGGAGTTTCCTTTTCAGGTGTTACGCCGGCCCCCCAACACCGACGCACTCCATGGCAGGAGGCCACGTCCGTGGGACTCTGATGAGAGTCCGCGACTTCACCCCGCCGGGTGGCGTTAGCCTGGTGGTAAGCCCACCGCACCCCCCGTCTTCCAGAGTGCGCCGCGCGAGCCAGGCGGGTTGAGCTCGCTCCTCGGCGGCCTGGCAGTGCGGCCACGGCCCTTTCTCTCTCGAAGGAACCGGCAAAGTGCCCCGTCGGGTCTGCCACTGGCCTCATCCTTAAGGCGCGAAGCGGAGGCGCCGCTCCACGGCGCGCCGCAACCTCGACTTCCAGCCACGTCACCACAAGGAGCTCTCCTGGCGGCGGAAGCCCTCCTGCGCCCCCTCCGGCATTTAACGGGGGCGGGGCCGGAGAGGCGCTGGCTAAACGAAGTCACCGACCTCGTAGGCGCGGCCCATCGCCAGTTGCTGCCCACAGCAGCGCAGGGGCCAGGAGTGCCGACTGCGCTCGACATCTAGCGCGGGCCGGCCCCGCCCCGAGTCAAAGCAGAACCCGGAGCACGGCGCAACCGCCACGATCCGGCAAACAGCGGCCACGGCGACCTCCGTGACCGGCTGAACCGGGCGGTCCGACGAGGACGCCCGGTCACTATGGAGCGACAGCCGCGAGCGGCGGGCGGACGCCCGCCACGCGTTCGAGAGCCCAGGCCTCCAGCTCCCAACCTACGATGGGAAACCGCCATCCGGTACCCGAGCCCGCTCTGTACGCTCGGGTTTGCCTGGCGCTCTCCCCAGGCCTCCGGCAGGTTCGCTGGCCGGCCAGGTTCCGGCCCAGCTCGCCGGAGAAGTATGACGGCTCCGTGGATCCCACGGAGTTCCTGCAAATATACACTACTGCCATCATGGCGGCCGGGGCGATGATCGAGTGATGGCGAACTACTTCCCCGTCGCTCTCAAAGCCCAGGCGCGCTCTTGGGTGATGAACCTCCCGAGGGATCAGTCCACTCGTGGAGGACCTCTGCCACCATTCGTGGCCAACTTCCAGGGCACCTTTCTGCGCCCCTGGGACCGAGGCGACCTCCATGCCCTGCGTCAGGGCAGGGACGAGACGCTGAGGCACTTCCTACAGCGCTTCAGCCAGGTTCGCAATACCATCTCACACATCGCTCCTCACGCGGTCATCCATGCTTTTCGCTCGGGTGTGCGCGACAGGCGCATGCTCGAAAAAATGGGCACCCGCGACGTCCAGACTACGGCTGAGCTGTTCAAGCTCGCTGATCTCTGCGCCCACAAGGAGGAAGCCCGGGCGTGGAACGAGCCGCGCCCCGAGGCCCCTGAAGAGGACCCCGAAGAATACGGTGAGTCCTCACGCTCCGCGGCGCGTCGGGACAGGAGGAAGCGACAGAAGGAGAAGGCGGCCGCCAACGGCTTCGCCTTGGCTCTTGCGGCGCCCCACGGTCCGACGCGCCCGCGGGGACAACATCACCGGCGAGCAGCCAAGGGCCGCGCGTGCGCCGCCTTCGCCGGCAGCGGCCCAGAAGTGGTGCGCTGTCCACAAGACGAATTCGCACGACCTCACGGAGTGCCGCGCCGTCCAAAGCTTGGCCAAGCAGGTCAAGTACTTCTGGCAGGAGCCTTAGCAGGCCAAGCTCGGTCGGGACGTTTCGGACGGTCTGGCCCTGGTTCGGACGGTCCGAGCGCGGGGATTTGGATGGTCCGATCCCTGGCCGGACGGTCTGGCTGAAGGCAACGGACAGGCCGACCAACGGCCCAGCTCTGGGAAGCCCGAACCTAGGCCGCCTTGCCAAGGCAAGTGCGAGCCTTGGATGTGGCACCCGGAACAGCCAAGCTCGGAGAGATCGTCCCGATTCGTCCCACATTCCCGGGAAGCGTCGACTGTATCGGTTCCATTTCTTTGGTTGGCTTTTGATTTAATGAAAATCTCTCCTCTCCTCCTTTATTAGAGGAAGTCTTCCCCTTTCCTTTGGCCTAGGGTACAACTGCCCGGACTCCATCGGACGCTCAAAATGATGGCGAGTCCGGGCGGTTCGTCCCGACTCAGTCCGGGGCCTCCGGCCCGACGCTCCAAGTCCCGGCATGCATAATCCGGACCACGCCGCCCTGTCGAGCGCGAGTCTGGGCGGGCTGCTCCCGGTTGAGGGTTCTTCTCCCAGGTCTCAAGAGCTCGCACCCTCGCAAGGGAAGCTGAGCCGAGCATGGCCCCTGACAGACCAGAACCAGAGAGCGTCCTCGCTGCCCTCGGCAGCGGGCTCGTGCCTGCTCCTCGCACCGTGGCCTCAGGTCATGACACGCGAAGTTGATGGTTGGGCACGTACCGATGATATTCCGCAGTAGCGAGCGTGGCGCACGTCGCAAAGCGCCCCTCACCCAGCAAACATATGGCCTGGGACTTACCTCCCGGACCCGACTCTGAAGGAGCCCGACCCGGGGCGGCATCGCCAAGGCGAATGCGCGCCTAGGAACGTGGCGTCCGGAATGACCCTCACAGGGCATGAGTACCCAGACGGCGTCGCTTCGGCAAAGGTGGGTCCAGGGAAGTTGTCCCAATATGGCCCATGTCTTTGTCCGGGCCCCGTGCCCGGGCACACGTCGACTATTCAAAACCAAACCACATTTCAGTCCGGGGCCTTGCGTTCCGGGCACATATTCGAGCCGAGGCACGGATTCCCGAATCCGTGCCCCGGGTCCGACACCGAGGTGCCGAACCAGGGCGGCCTCGCCAAGGCGAGTGCAAGCCTAGGAACGCGACACCCGGAATAGGGCGCGGAGCCCGGACAGCACCGCCCCGGCGAGAATGCATCCGGAAGGCCGTCTCACATTCCATATTCAAGCCCGGGCCCCCGGAACCCGGCTTATATCAAAACCGTATTTCAGTCCGGGGCCCCCGGGTCCCGAACACGTATCCGCATGACAGCCGGGGCCCCCGAGCACATGCCGGACTCGGGCTCGCGAGGGAAGCGAGTCCGAGCTCCATCCCCCGAACACCAGCAACCTCCGAACAACACAATAAACCAAGGTACGAAAATATAAACATGATCATATACATATACAAATGTCTCCCTTTGTACAAGACAGGCAAACCCGGGACGCAAGCACAAGCGAGGCCCTGATCGTATGGGGGACAGTCACCGGTGTACCTCTGACCGGACCCCGGGCGACGTCGGAAGAGGAGCGCTCGGGGGCATGGAGGGCTCCCAGGCCCCGAAGGCGCCCGTGTATGGCGTCTGAAGGAAACCGGCGTCTTCCTCGACCTCTTCGTCGGGCATCGGCTCTACAAGATGTTCGCCGTGTTCGAGGAACCCTGCCTCCAGGGCAGCGGACTCGGCCACGGCCTCCCACACCACCTCGCGAACCAGCGCGACTTCCTCGCGAACTCCCGCGACTCCCTCGCGCACGCCGAACTCACGCCCCCGGGACGCGAGCCCAGCCTCCTGGGCCTGGATGCGTTCTTCCCGGGAGAGTGCTTCCTTCTCCCGCGCCTCCGTCTCCGGCCAGGCGCGGGAGAACTCATCGGCGGCGGATTTGGTGGCGGCCTCCAAGCGGACGGCGCGCCTCATTCCTGCCGCTGTCTCCGGACAGTGGTCGCCATGAAGAACTCGCTGGCGACAGTACGGGCGGCAAGCTGCCGCATCACCATCGCGGCCGCTGCCGCCGGCCTTCCTCAACACTCGTTGCATGTTTTCAACCCAGGTCCCGGGCACGTATCCCGTCTATGGCAACAAAGATGTCAAGCTCCACCAGGTCAAGATGAACCAGGCGGACCCAGCGTCCCCTCATTTCTTCAAAGACGTGGCCCTGTTCCTGCCCGGAGCGGTTCCGGCCGAGCAACAGGGCCAGGGGCCACTGTCGGCGAAATGGGATATGGGGTCCCACATACCCTAGGGATGCGTGGGTCATCGGCCAAGTCAGTTCCCCAAGGGGCCATCTCGAATTCGGCCCCGGGCACGACCCCGGGGCGCCCTCGCCTTTGGCCCCGGGCACGTCCCCGGGGCGCTGACCCTATCGGCCCCGGGCACGTCCTCGGGGCGCTGCGCCTATCGGCCCCGGGCACGACCCCGGGGCGCCCTCGCCTTTGGCCCCGGGCTCGTCCCCGGGGCGCTGACCCTATCGGCCCCGGGGCGCCGTCCCCGCCGGTTTCGGCCCCGAGGCATCGTTGGCCTCAGGCCCGTACCTTGCCTCCGGGCGCCATCATCTCACTCCCTGCCCGGGGCCCACATGTCGGTCTCCGGCAGGATCGATGGACCAGCTCTCCAAATATCAGCATTAATGATGAGGCGATGGGGCACGTTGCCCCTGTCGTCCGCTCCGCCACGCGTAAGTGTCTCAGGACGGCCTCCTGTGGACACCTGTCTGCTATCAGAGGCCTGTTGACTTCTGTGGCGAGGGCGTGCGCCGAAGTCCAAGCAGTCAGAGACCCTTGACTTCGGCAGCGTGCTCCATCACATCCCATCACATCCTCACGACTCTACCGCCCGCTGCATACCTACTCCGGCATGGGCTCAGCAGGCGGGGACGAGAGCGACCAGACGCTCCACCAACTCCGGCGCAGGCTTTGCAGGCGGACGTGAGCGACTGGACGTCTTCCAACTCCGGCGTGGGCGTCGCAGGCGGAGGGAAGAACGAGAACTCTCCAGAGACTCTCTCTCTCTCTCTCTTGGTGTGCTGGCACTGTGGAAACCCCTTGCTCTATAAAAGGAGGACCAAGCCACCGGCGAAAGGCAGACAAAACAGAGGGCCTCTAGCCCCTAGCTCTCAGCATCCAAGCTCATTCTCAACCTACTGCTCTTCTTCTCCGGCTCCGGCCGCGTGCTGAGCTCACCTTGTAACATAGCAAACCACATTCATCTCCACATAGCATACACACAGGAGTAGGGTTTTACGCTCCGGCGGCCCGAACCTGTATAAATCCTCCTGTCTCCCTTGTGCGTCGATCCCCTCTTCCGACCGTTCGTTGTTCATCGTCTTCCCCGCGCGGTCCGAACCCGGTTCGGACGGTCCGAACCCGGTTCGGACGATCCGGACCCTTCTGCCTTCGTTCACGGTTCGGACGGTCCGGACCCGCTTCGGACGGTCCGGACTCCTCTGTTTCTTCTACGTCTTCTTCGCGCATCTGTCTTCTGCCCTCTGACGCCGGCTTCGCCTGAGAACTACTCCCCTTGCCGAATCTCAAAAGGGGGGTCTCCCGACTTCCCGCCGTCGAGGTTTCATCCTCCGACAACGGCCTATTCCGACATAGAATAGAGATAAAAGCATTACCATAGGCTCATTCATAGAAAATCATAGGGAAGAAAAAATAATTTTGATCAAATCAATAGAAGTGAGTATAAACTCCCTTACCTGATTTGCCTCCTTCAAATAGGATATGCTCTAAGTCCCTAGACTTTCCTATAATGACTGCAACGATTTTCTCCATTTTGCAAATTCCTATTTTGGTATTTTGGATTTCAGGACTTTTAGCCCCGGTTAATGAAGGAAGGACCAGAAAAGCTTTTTTGTTATGAATCGGGTATAGAACCCATGGGGGCTTGGTTACAATTCTGAAACGCTATTACATGTTTGCGCTAGTTTTTGTTGTTTCTAATGTGGGAATGGTCTTTCTCTACCCTTGGGCAATGAGTTTCGATGTATTGGGTGTATCGGTTTTTATCGAAGCTTTCATTTTTGTGCTTATCCTAGTTGTTGGTTTAGTTTATGCATGGCGAAAAGGAGCCTTGGATGTGCTTAAGTGAATTAAAAAAAAAGAAGGAAAAGATTGCATTGACACATTCTGTATTCTAAGACAAGAAAAAAGAGTAACTAAACAATAGTACTCTTTCTATTGTTCATTTCCTATGAATCTTTCTTCATTCACTTCATTGAAAAAGATATTGTGCATTTAACTGAATTTCCTGTCATAGATAGTCTAGTGAAGCTAGCTTACTAATGCCAAGAACTACTACTCACCAAAACCTATCCTTACTAATACACGGCTCTATGATATTCTTATTATTCTATTTCTATATTTACTCATATTCGAGTTTCGTAAAGCTATACTTTAGAGAAGGAAAGAGAGATTCTAGGACCACTTGCCCGTAAGAATAAGACCGAACTTAACTACCTGTAACTGTCCCAACTGCCCATGTGTACTAACCCCCCAAAATCACTTTCCCTACTGCTACGTTGAAATGAAAATGCCCGTCTCCAACCCGCTTAGTTCGACCAGACTCTCAGACATATGATTATTGAATTAGCCAAGTGAGGGGATTGTTCAGCCCGTCAATAAAGCTATTCTCGGTATAGAAATAGATAAGAAGAGCTCCAATTAGGGGCAGGCGCAATAAGGAAGGTAATCGATTGATGAGACCCACCGGAACTTCAACTTTCAGTGACTATACGTTACCTGCCCAGAAACATGTTAGGTCGTGTCTTAACATTCCGTTCTAAGAAAGATCCACCTCTCTTGACTACCGAGAACCAGCCTTCTTCTCCAGCTAGAGGAGAGTCTTTACTTTGATTCGGTGAATTCCTTATTTGTTGTGATGATTTCCTTGCTTAGGTCTTATTTGTTTGATGATACTATTTGCTTTTTAGGTGGGATGTGCACCGGCTCCCTTAGCCCTCGAGCAAGTAACCAATGAGAACATTCGGGTAAGCGCTATACATGACTTTTCCCATTATCGAATTGAAGTATGACTTTTCCTATTATCGAGATGACGTCTTAACTCAAAAGTACTAACTAGATAGAGGCACGGGAAACCCTTGCAGCCATTTTCTCGCTAGGTGATGATTGGTTGTTTTGTTATCGAAGTCAGTATTGGAAACAAAGTCCAAGTATCTGGCTCCTTCCGAAGATAGTGCTCTGGTACCTGCTCCTCCAAGAGGAACTTGATAATCTAGGGTGGACCGCATAACTAGTCAAGTGCATTTGCCTATACCACAGGACAGGGGTAGAAACTAAAGTAGAAGAGTGCAGAGTGCCAACCAGTTCACCACTTTGGTTTAGAATTTAGGAAGAGAAGGATTTCTATTTGATGGAGCCCAACGCCCGTTAAAAGTGTCCTTGCCATGATAAGACGCAGGAAACGACCCACCTACCGCTAGGGGCTACTTAGTATATTTGGTGGTAGATTGGCTTGGCCTTTACTCTTCTTTCTAAACGGAACAAGGTGAAAACAACCCTAAAAGCTAAATCGAACTATTTCCTCGCTCTTTAGAAGCATGAGAAGTAGGCGGATCTCTATCTAAATACACAGCTCCATTAATTCCGGGAAGTCCAAGAGCAAGAAAACGGATGCGCGTGCTCTAGCTTTCGCGCTAGTGCGCTCAATCCGTTGCTTGTTTGCTCCAATGGTGAAATTGAAGGTGCACGAGGCACGATGCAGTGAACTTGTGTTCTGAAAAATAAAAAAGGGGTGGGAAACAACTGTAGCTCCTTGATTCCTTACGCAAGTTAGAGCCTTATGAAAGAGGGAAGACTGCTTATTAAAATAGGCAACTTTTCTTTAGAAATAAAAACTCCTATTTGTTTGAGCCCTTGATCCAGGTAATGAGGCTATGGCCTAGAAGGATCTTGAGTGCTGCGGTCCTTACCTACCCTTTCGAACGGGGGATAAAACTTAAACCAAGTCCTCGTCCTATTTCTTCTACTAGACTTATCTTTAGCAGCGCGCCTTGCTATAGTTATAGTGGATGTTATCAAGGAGAGAGACATTGCTTAAAGCACAATCTTTGACATGTTCTTAGTTTAACATTGACTGCATATTATTTAGAAGGTTCCCATCGTCAATCAAAAAGCTCCAATTACCTTTCCGAATGATCGGAAAAAAGCATGTGTTAGCTATATATTCAAATCTTACTCACCTTAGAGACCAAAGAAGTGTTATGAATGTTGACTCCTCTTTTCTAGCTTGATAGCAAAGAATCCCTTTGAAGAGTAGAAATCAGCCAGCGCTTCGCTTTCCTTTCCTCGATCATGTTTTCAAAAGCACCCACTGATAGCGATGTTGTAGTGGAGATGGTAAGTTTGGATATGGGAATGAAACAGCTGTGGAAACTCATTTTTGAAAGGGGTTTCCTTATTTACTTTATTTAATAGAAGAGCTGCTTCTTGAAGGAAACACCCTGACACTCAAATCAAAAAGCCCAGAAGGAAGCCTTTAGGTGGTGTCTGAAAATAGCAATTGAGATCAAAGCCATCGCTGCATAAACAAATAAACCAATCTCATGAATTTACTTGATACGGGGAGCGCCCGACCTTCTCGACGTAGAATCTGGATACACCGTGCAATCTCATGAATTGGATGAACAACACGCTACCCGTGCAACGCACCTTTCACCTCGAATTCGCACAACCACACGCTTTGATAGATTGATCCACTGGACCACGCAAGGGTGGACCTATTGAACCCTCAATTCCCTGGAAGGAAAAGCAAGAACAATCTTTTGGCAGAACTCCCAATTCCCCTCTCTAGATTGGCAGCGGTGGCACAAACCCTAGGAGAAGAACAAGAGCAATGTTTGCATCTGAATAAACGTGGTCTCTCTTGGTTTGGTCGAGTACATGGACATATATACATCCCTAACACTTGGAAACAAACTAGGACTCAATCTGATAACTACAGATTACATGCGGCTGATTGTTTCGGTCATTGCGGCTTAACCATAGCGAATCTGGTGGCCCCTGAGTACAATTAGAGCAACGTGTGTCCTAGCCGCCGAGGGCACTCCACTTGAGGAGGCAGTTTTCGAATCCGATCTTTCTGTCTGCCTATTAGAGCGGACGGTGAATTACCAGTAGGGCAAGCCCAGAATTCCATGTACGCCTATTCCACGGACCCCCCTCCCCCCCCCCCCCCCCCGGGTGAGGATTAGCTCCTATGATTTGCCGATGGTAGTAGGATTTCCTATCACATTGATAGAAGGAAGGTCATCTACTAATATAATAGTTAAACAGAATAAGATTAGTTATGAGGACACCTGCTAACTATTAGTAAAAAAGCAATAGTTGGGCCCTAGTCGATGTCTCTTATTTGGAATCTATAGCTTTTGGCCGGGTAAGAAAAGGAATAGTAGTCTATCAGGCAGTCTAATTCATCTTCTCTGAGCTCATGCAGTGAGGCATTAAGAAAGAGCAGCAGCGGCTTTGTCAAGCGAATAGAAAGAGCTGCTCGTCAAGCAACGGATGGTCGATCAAAGGGATTGCTTCGGGCGGTGGTGTCCTTCGGACCAAGCCTTGGGACTACCTGTGACCAATTTCAACAGCTCGAGCTCTAGAGATGAGACCTTTTATTCCAAATGTTAATCTCAAGCTGGAAAGCTAGCTTCGACATCTGGTTATCGTGGTTCATTCTCCTCCTTTTCGATCGCTTGCTCGTGCTTGCTACTGATGATTCACTTGTTTAACCTGACCTTGAGGAATCACTTCGCTCAGATGAAAGGTGATGGGAGACATGGTGTCCGATCTTTCGATGAGATTGATAACTATCGATTGGTGGGTGGAGATGACCCTAGCAATCTGACTACAAACACACGACGTCGCTTACGCCTTAGCAATCGCTGAACCAACTCCAAGATGTTATTGACCCCGCTGGCGGCGAGATCAACCTGAACATGAAGTTCAATTCCTGCAAACAATCGAAGAACTAGCAAGAATAGGAAGTAGGCAATCTGACATTGAAATATGAATGAAGCATAAATTGTATTGTGGACACAAAGTTGGGATGCTGAAACTGTCTTGACAGGTGGTCGTCCGACACAACTAAAGAACAGAAGTTTGCACAAGGGCTAAACCTAAACTCAACGAAATTCCAGTCGTAACAAGGGAGGCGGCGGCTCACTAAGTAGGGCGACGACCAGGGAGGACTCCCATGTGCACGCCTAGGATTACAAGCCCAAGGGCCCAAGTGGATGGCGCAGCACCCGTTTGACTCGGACTCAGAACTACCGTGAATTGTTTTGATGATGCAGCCGGCCTGGATGGAATTTGAAAATGAGGTTAGATCTTGGAAAGTAGACCTTCATAAGCTTTCCATGAAGTACAAGAGCATCCCAAACGGAGTCCGTATGAGGAAGCTATGCCCGTTGAACTTGGTACTATCGCAGCAGTCCGAATCTGATTCTAACGAGACCATCTCGAATTCTTGCTTGACTTGGTCCCTTTCCTTCATCCTTTCCTAGATTCCTAATCACAATTAAATCATTTGCATTAGGTAGCAAACTATTCTCAATAACATATGAAACTCGGAATGAATTCACCTGGTAATTAAGTTGACGAGCACGAGCTCGAGTAAGTGGTCCTTGTTGTTGTCGTGAATGAGTTGATATCCGTGGAAGGATGTCCTCATCAAAAGGCAAAGGAGCTTTTCGGAAGGGCTTGTCCTCCCATTGGTTGCCATCGCTCGTGCTCCCTATCGAGGATCACTCGCTCTTCTCCCTCTGGTCGGTGCTCAAGGAAAAGCTAATTAAAACGATCTAAACCATTAGCCCCCGGTCGTCTCGCTCGTGCTTCCCGTGGTGAACCACTCACTGTCAAAGGAATTGATCCAAAGCAAAGTCCTTCAATTTACTTTTCTAAATACTAGAAAAGAAAGTGCGAAGGCTAAAATAGTGATCTCATGTCCTGTATCAATCATCTTGCTACTCGCATTGACTACTGGTCTTGATGATGAGTGAGTGGGGGGTTGCTCAATTGACTACACTATTGGTGCACTCTATGCTATCTCCTTTATGAGTTCTTCCAGTAGTTGTGTTGGTTATAAACGTTAGTTGTTGTGAAGCATATGAGAATATGGCCTGGTTTTGGTAATATCTTAAGAGGTGCAACGTTCTCCGTGGGTGTTGGTACGAGTGTGGCTTTTCACAGGTCCGGAGACAAGAAAAGAGTCGAATTAGTGTAGGAATGGAGATTTCTACTTTCCGTAGTTGGGTTCGAACCTGAAGATGGTTTTTGGGTGTCTGTTTCGTCTCTAGATTATGCTTCGCTCTCCAGAATCCCTACCCTAAAGAGTGAAATGCGTAGCTTAAGGTAGGTGTTTCCCCAATCCGCGCAAAAATAAACGTAAGGGCTGTCTATTGTAATAGAATTGAAAGGGTAGAAGGTATCAACCCCTCGGCATTGTTGGAGAAGTTTAAGTGGAGTAAGCATTGCCCCTTACTTGTTCGTTGTCTATCTGTTCTACTACCTGATGTCTACTGTATAATCTATACTCGTTTGAACTACTCGATTGCTATTTTTTTTCTTTCCTTTACTAACGTGGAATAACGAGTTTGGTCTGCCAAAACTTTGATTGAAAGAGAGGAGTGTTAAAGCAATTCGCTTACGAAATCACAGTCCAAAGCAACTTACTTACTGGCTTTAGCTTGTGTTGTGCTTTTGAAGTAGTTTGGCAGACGCATCGATTGTTCATGTATGCTTGGGCTGGTCACACGGCTCCGGTGCATCGGGCCACTCTCAATTGTTTGGTTCCGAAAAAACTAGGGCTCTTCTCCGATGAGCAGGCTTATCAACCACTCAGAATAGGAGCTTCGAGTAGGAAGTCCAGCTTTGGGACGTTGCCCCTCGGATGAAAATCGATCTCGTGGGACGGGCTTGACAAAAGTAAGTTAGCAAGCGGGTGTTCCATAAAATGAAAAAAAAAGAAACTAGGATTCTTCCAAACTCAACTCCGTGGCCAAAACCATCTTCTCACTCTAACCCCCACATATCAGATCCCAGATGCCACCCAACGATGATGGGACTTTCACGCACGGAATTGATCATCGAGAAATACTCCCCCCTCTTGCAGCGAGAGCCCACTCCTACCTAAGGGCTTGTAGATCTATATTGGATTAAGGGCGTATGGATGGAAGAGCGCTTCTATTGGTAGGCAATCGCTAGCCGAGGAGGCTGCTCTCTCTATCTAGAATGAAAAAAGAGGAGAGAAGTAGCACGCACTGGAGTGGGAGTGGTTCCAGTGCGAAATCGCGCTTTCTCTTTTCATACTAAGGGAGGAGGCTTAAGCTTAATGTTTCATCATTGTATGTTAGCTGACAACTCATCCATCTTGCTTGTGGCTCATTTCTACCACAAAAGAGATTATTACTTTTGCCAATGTGATCATACTTTTTTCATACAATTGAAGGAGTCTACAAGGGGACAAAAACACGGTGTTTCATACTTTTGTCATTTTTCTTTCTGTCTCCACTCCACTATTCTTATCTTACATAATAACCTGCCTCTTCTTATGGACCTAACATAGGTCACATCCCTCAACGACATAAGATGAAAGATCCAAACCTTCCTCTTCGAGCGGAAACGGACGTGGCCAAAATGTATAAAAAAAGATCGGCCTAGTCACTCATAGGGGCATATCTACCCGGGTAGAGGATTGATGAGGACATCAACACCATCGATACATCCTCACCTACATCTACACCTACACAAGGTCCTATGACTCGCGCCCGTGCACGTCAATTAAATCATCAAGTAAGTTCACTCTTAAGTTCATGTTCGGTTTCTTTAGACCATGGAAACCCGTGTACTCTTGTGGTGCTTAGAAACCAAGGAGAACAAGGAGAATACCATCCAGGAGAGGGAGTCGCGCCGATTGGATTCGGACTGCAGGACAGCACCAACTTCTAATGGGCCGCCACGACTTCGTACGGCTCCTTTTTGGACGTTCAAGTACTTCATGGGAAAGCTTATAAAGTCTACTTTCCAATGGATTGGCCTCACGTCCCATATCTATATACAGAATCGGTCCCTTAAACGTCGAAATACTACCGAAGACCTTTTCTGTCTACGGTGCTGCGCACCTTATTTTGGCCCGTGGCTGTGTTTCAAGTTGAGCCCATTAGGGGCGCGTCCTGGGTTGGAGAACGACCCCAACACACTCTTGGGATGCCTCCATCTATTTATATGTCTCTAGAGCCGCCACAGAGATTGGGTTTTTGATAGATTGAAGTTTAGCCACTGCACTTCGCTTTGAAGCGCGCGTGTCGACTAGATCGCCTGTCTTCTTGTGATTGGAACCCCACTTCTTGATATTTTCAGATTGAAAACTTCATATTTCATTAGCAATTCAGTGCTTGTTCAACTCGCTCTTGCTTGTTCTACGATTGCTGCAGGCGAGAGCCCTCGTGGCCGGTTGATCGCGCCCCACAAGATCGCGTTCACCTTCTGGGAATCGGTGTATCGGTCGCTAAGGCGCAACATCGCGGATAGTTGTAGTCGGCCCGTGAACGTCGGTTTCTTCCACCAATCGTGATTACCTTCTCCATCGAAAGATCGGGACCGAACCCCGCATCAAGGATAGTCTAGATCCAATTTTAGATAAATCTCTCTCTATATAGATAGGTATCTTTGTGGATAGAGATAAAGATAGGGGTCCCTATAAAACGAAATATATGGAAAACGTGATACTACTACTATTTCTTAGACTTTTTTCAAGGAAACATCGTTTTTTCTATTTTTTACTGAATTGGTGGCAGCATAGACGAGCAAGCAGAGCCCAGGAAAGAGGTCAGATCGTCATAGAGCAGTCAACTATAAGTATAAGACTGCTGGCCTGAGAGAAAGGCAGTCTCTCTCAGGAAACATGGCCTAATTTCTCTTCTTTCTTTTCACACGGGCAACAATTGGGAATAAAACAGACCATGAACATGAGTTTCAAATGTAAAAAAAAAAGGTATGAAAGACTTATTCTTTTGAAAAAAGGAGGATAAGAGAATGAAGAAGATTTTTTGAGTTATTAATGTGTTATTATACTACCTTTGCTTTGGGAAAAGTTTTCTACTTTTGAAGTTCTTGACAAGTCCCAAGTGGAGGAGATTAAGAGGTCATTAAAGAATTCTTCCTTTTAGTTCTCTTCGATGTATCGATCATGCATTCCTAAACCACATAAGCCAGGGGAGATACGCCCATAATAAGTATATTGATTCCTATATTCTATATATATACCCATAAGTCTACAATAAGATTCCGTTATTACCATAATCCAAGATTGAGTACATTTGTTGTTTAGCAAGCTAATACTAATAGGATGTGTGTTATCATGAGGAGCAGTTAGATATTTACAATCATCGTGTTGTTGGACCTATGCGATTTACCGTCAAATTGTTTACAACCATATTTAACATTTTCTTCTTTCTTTCTATACTGGTATTATATATGTTAGTTGGGATTTTTCTTGTATGGTTATCACTACCCGTTGTAATAACCATGGCTCTAGCTGTCTGACTAGAGAGCGACAACGTTAATATGAAGAGTCTATCTCTTCACTCTAGATTTTCAACATCTAATTGCAAATCGTTGCACACACGAAGGGAATAATATATGATGAGATAGTGAGAATAGTTGTGAATCAATGAGTTGATCACTAAAAGAAGTAAAGGGAATAATATAATGAAGATAAGAAACCGAATTGCCGGAATGAGACTAATCTAGTAAAGGAGAGGAAGGACTGTCCTCTCAGGGAGGATTCTCGGAAGTTTAATAAGGTGGTAGCAGAGAAGAAAAGGCAAGCTATCATATTAGGCAAGCAATGTATTGGGCATGCGAAACAGTGGTAAGAATGTTTAAGTCGGATCAGTATCAACTGATATCTTTACCTTTGGTGAAACAAGGCGTAGCGCTGTCTCATCTTCATTCTTTTGTTGCTGTACTTGAGGCTCCTTGTCCCCTTGATTTTGATTCCGTACTTTCCCTATTCGGTATTCCGAGAGGCTGGCCGGATTGGGTTACAGCCTTGTCTGTATAGGACCAGTCATCAGAAGCTTTACTGCCTTAGTGAAATTTGCTGCCTGTCTGGTTTGTCTGGACAGGGTGCCTTTTTGCCTATATATTATCAGGCTCCTTAGAAAAAAAAAAAAAAAAACTTATACTACTCTTCTAAAAAAAAAAAAAAAAACCACGATAGGGAGGTAGGGAAATTCATCCCAACCATAGCAAGTGAGTAGCTATAACTACTAGCCTAGAGTAAAGTAGTAGGGCTTCTAAGGAGTAAGCCTAATTCCGTTAATGCAGAAAGATCTTTCCCGGATAGAAGAGTACCAACCAAAGAAGCAGAAGCGAAGACCTCACTAGCCATGAGCACGAAGGTCCAAAAACGCATAGTTTCCCCTCCAAAAAAAACCTCTCCAGAAGTTTTTACCGGTTCTCCAGAAAGTATGTGTCTTTCAGAAACATTAGGGATTTCAAACTAATCCTTTCCGGAGCAATTAGACGGCCTACCCGAACAGGCTTTTTATTTGTGTGAGTTAACATCGATGAAGCTAGCACGAAACGCTATAACTTAGAAGAGGAAACAAATTGAAAAAATGAAACTAAATCTTTATGTACTAACTCCAAAGTGAATTATTTGGGATTGTGAAGTGAAAGAAACCATTTTATCTACTAACAGTTGCTAAATTGGCGTATTACCAAACCATGCCCCCATTAACACAGCTGTAGATATGGTCCCTTGAGAATACGCCTCCTCAACGATCAATGGTAATGGTGGTTCTGTGGAGCGGTTTTGCCAGAATAGTTAATAATGCAATCATCATTTTAGGAAATGATGCGGAACTAGGAGTGACATTGATCCAGAAGAAGCGCTCACAGGCACTTGAAATAGCCGAAGCTAACATGAGTTAGAGCTGAGGGTACGAAAGAATGGTTGAAGCGAAGCTAGCTCTCAGATGGCTAGAAACGAGATCGATGCTCCGTTAATGATTCCCCCCATCTAATTGAAGACAACCCCAACGGATGTCCAGAGGAAAACTAGTCAAAAGGGGGGGGAGAAGACAGTCGACAGGCGAGAAGACAGGTGACAAAGCAATAGTGGTGGTCAATCGATTCAAAACGGTACCAACCCAGATGCCTAATCAGCAAATAGAACCTTTATTGATTTGCTAGTTGATATGGTAAATATCCAGCCCCACTAAAGGCTGCTCAATTGCTGTATAGCGTTTTTATAATGAGGATAAGGGCCTCGCAAAGAAATTCTTTTCATTCTATGAACTTGAAGGTGTATGATAGTCTCATAGTCAACTCTGAGTGTTAGCGGAAGCGATAGAGACTCTATTCACTTAGTGATTTGAATTTATGAGCCGGAGGCAGACCGCCGAACGGAGGCGACTAAGTCAAGGTAATATCCTCCTTTGAAACACTGATGTCCAGGCTATTGCGCGAGCCTATTGATGCCGAAGAATCAGCCCTACGCGTACTTCTGTCATTTCACTGGCTGCTCGGCCTCCAGATCCAAGGGTCCCAATGCATGGATAGCCGGACGCAATCTTATCAAGAGCAAACGTACATGTTGGCAAATTACAAGACAGCAACGGCCTGAATCGTGTTACGTAAAGTGCACCTTTAATTATGATATCAGTAAAAAGTTTGTACCTATAGGTTGGCCCAAATGACTGTCGTCTTAGGTTTGAGCGGAGTTGCATCATTGGAGATTGGAAGACGAAGGAGGAGCTTTGTAGGCCCCACGACGTGTATCTTTACTGGCGGGTCTAGGATCGGTGGATATGCGAAGCATGGTGGAGAGTCTGGCTAACATGACAGCAGCCTGGACTATTCCTGATGAGCGTTGCCAGATCCGCTATCTTGTCATCTCGGGACGTGGCCCTCCCAATGGGGCTGAATGGGAAGATGCCTTCCATATATTGCAGAGTGGAGGGTGCGCACTTTAACGGAGACACCAGCGCCTACGGAACGACAGTTTCAGACCCTTCCCCTCACAAGGAAAGGTAGAGCGAAGATCCAGATGGCCCAATCGGACTCGGATTTGGCTGTTAGAGCGAGTCCAAAATAATTAGGGCCCAAACCGCCTCAATCGGACTCCCAATTTGGACTTGGTAATTGTTGAAAGCTGAGATCGAGCCCGATACCAGAGGTGTACTCACGGGCCCCGGCCCACGCAGATCGCTGTGTTATCCCAATGACCGAAACAATCAGCCGTATGTTAATTCTAAATCATTCATATGAGTCCTAGTTTGTTTCCAATGTTAGGGATGTATATATCAATGTCCATTACTCGACAAAACCAGGTAGACCACATTATTCAGGATACCAGTAGACATTTTCCTCTTGTTCTCTCCTGGTTGTGGCCACCGTCGGCCCAATCTAGCGCGAGAGGAAATTGGTCGAGTATCTGATGCCCATTGGGGTATTGTTCTTGTCTACTTTCCTTCCCTTTGGAGCGACATCAAAGGATCCCGAATTCTCCACCTAGGTCCATAGCTCTATTCGCCCGATATTGCGCCTATCAGTGTTACTGCAGATTAAGTATTCGCCCCAATGCGGGTCCCTGTGGTGTCGTTGTGCGAATTCGAGATGAAAGCGCGAAGCGCTCTGGCTCACCCGCGTAGCGTAAACTAGTTGTTCATCCAATCTAGTTGCACGGGCCACGTCTTGTAAAATGAATCCAGGGGAACTTCCTACGTCGGTCCGCCGTGGTTCAAATGTTACCTCTGGGGCGCTCCCCATATCATCCTAGATAGATCATAATACAGAATAATCAAAGTCGAAGCTTTCGCTTAAGCGAGTATACTCATTAGTATTCTTACTCTGGAACAGAAAAAGCTACCTGATGTTGTAGAAGACATACACTGATCTTTCTCATCGTGATAAAAGTGCCATGGCAATAATAGAAGATGTGAAGGTCTCCTTGAAACAGTTCAAATTCGATGGTCGTAATAATCCGTTATCTGTTTTTTACCGAGAAGGTTCTACGTTCAAGAACTCCATATAGCCCTAAGATATACGTCTGTTTTTTCCATTTGTGGATGGATATCTTATTTGTCCAAGTTATAGTTGCCTTTTCCTTATTAGTAGACTCGACGGCCCTATTCCGACATAGAATAGAGAAAAAATTAACCATAGAGCTCATTCATAGAGCATAGAACGAAAAATATTTTTATCAACATCATAGGAAGTCTTACACCTCACGGCTTCTCTGCTCGATTTGCCGGCAGCCCTTGCCCAGTACAGGATATGCTCTAGTTCCTAGACTTCGTCCAGTCATAACTGCCTGACGCAACTGATTTTCTCCATTTCATTGCGAAGCTTCTATTTCGACCACTGTCGGAGACTATTTGGCGGGCGATTTTCAGAACTTAATTGTAGCCGCCGGTTACTGCTGACACCGAACCCGAAATCTTTTTTTGTTGATGAAGATCGCGCGTATTCGCACCCAATCCATGCGCGGCGCGGGATCTGGTATTTAACATTCATTCCGACACCTAGCGCGACGTCTCTTAGCATAGTTGTGGACCGCTAGTTTTTTGTTTCTAGTAGGCGCTGGTGAGAAAAAACTCTCCCGGGGAACGGGTGCGATTACGTCTACCACCCGGCATCCGCCAGAGTGAGTTTCGACCCTGTAATGGGGGGGCCTGGGCTCGCTGTATCCGTTTTTTATCGAAGCTTTTCATGTTTGTGCGTTATCCTAGTTGTGTCTGGCGCGTTTAGTTATGCATGGCGAAAGAGCCTTCGGAATGCTATAAAAAAAAGAAGGAAAAGATTCCATGAACACATTCT